>CAXARG010000263.1:0-218000 GCA_963971235.1 Cryptus armator | reverse complement strand
CGGCATGGCACCGGCATGGCACGGCATGGCACGGCATGGGCACGGCATGGCACGGCATGGCACGGCATGGCACGGCATGGCACCGGCATGGGCACGGCATGGCACCGGCATGGCACCGGCATGGCACGGCATGGCTCCGCATGGCACGGCATGGCACCGGCATGGCACGGCATGGCACCGGCATGGCACCGGCATGGCACGGCATGGCACCGGCATGGCACGGCATGGCACCGGCATGGCACGGCCATGGCACCGGCATGGCCGGCATGCACGGCATGCACCGGCATGCACGGCATGGCACCTGGCACGGCATGGCACCGGCATGGCACGGCATGGCACCGGCATGGCACGGCATGGCACCGGCATGGCACGGCATGGCACCGGCATGGCACCGGCATGGCACGGCATGGCACCGGCATGGCACGGCATGGCACCGGCATGGCACGGCATGGCACCGGCATGGCACCGGCATGGCACGGCATGGCACCGGCATGGCACGGCATGGCACCGGCATGGCACGGCATGGCACCGGCATGGCACGGCATGGCACCGGCATGGCACGGCATGGCACCGGCATGGCACGGCATGGCACCGGCATGGCACGGCATGGCACCGGCATGGCACGGCATGGCACCGGCATGGCACGGCATGGCACCGGCATGGCACGGCATGGCACCGGCATGGCACGGCATGGCACCGGCATGGCACGGCATGGCACCGGCATGGCACGGCATGGCACCGGCATGGCACGGCATGGCAATGGCATGGAATGGCATGGCAATGGCATGGAATGGCATGGCAATGGCATGGAATGGCATGGAATGGCATGGAATGGCATGGCAATGGCATGGAATGGCATGGCAATGGCATGGAATGGCATGGAATGGCATGGAATGGCATGGAATGGCATGGAATGGCATGGAATGGCATGGAATGGCATGGAATGGCATGGAATGGCATGGAATGGCATGGAATGGCATGGAATGGCATGGAATGGCATGGAATGGCATGGAATGGCATGGAATGGCATGGAATGGCATGGAATGGCATGGAATGGCATGGAATGGCATGGAATGGCATGGAATGGCATGGAATGGCATGGAATGGCATGGAATGGCATGGAATGGCATGGAATGGCATGGAATGGCATGGAATGGCATGGAATGGCATGGAATGGCATGGAATGGCATGGAATGGCATGGAATGGCATGGAATGGCATGGAATGGCATGGAATGGCATGGAATGGCATGGAATGGCATGGAATGGCATGGAATGGCATGGAATGGCATGGAATGGCATGGAATGGCATGGAATGGCATGGAATGGCATGGAATGGCATGGAATGGCATGGAATGGCATGGAATGGCATGGAATGGCATGGAATGGCATGGAATGGCATGGAATGGCATGGAATGGCATGGAATGGCATGGAATGGCATGGAATGGCATGGAATGGCATGGAATGGCATGGAATGGCATGGAATGGCATGGAATGGCATGGAATGGCATGGAATGGCATGGAATGGCATGGAATGGCATGGAATGGCATGGAATGGCATGGAATGGCATGGAATGGCATGGAATGGCATGGAATGGCATGGAATGGCATGGAATGGCATGGAATGGCATGGAATGGCATGGAATGGCATGGAATGGCATGGAATGGCATGGCACCGCATGGAATGGCATGGCACCGCATTGAGTGGCATGGAATGGCATGGAATGGCATGGAATGGCATGGCACCGCATGGCCCGGCATGGCACGGCATGGCACGGCATGGCACGGCATGGCACGGCATGGCACGGCATGGCACGGCATGGCACCGGCATGGCACGGCATGGCACCGGCATGGCACGGCATGGCACCGGCATGGCACGGCATGGCACCGGCATGGCACGGCATGGCACGGCATGGCACGGCATGGCACGGCATGGCACGGCATGGCACGGCATGGCACGGCATGGCACGGCATGGCACGGCATGGCACGGCATGGCACGGCATGGCACGGCATGGCACGGCATGGCACGGCATGGCACGGCATGGCACGGCATGGCACGGCATGGCACGGCATGGCACGGCATGGCACGGCATGGCACCGGCATGGCACGGCATGGCACCGGCATGGCACGGCATGGCACCGGCATGGCACGGCATGGCACCGGCATGGCACCGGCATGGCACGGCATGGCACCGGCATGGCACGGCATGGCACCGGCATGGCACGGCATGGCACCGGCATGGCACGGCATGGCACCGGCATGGCACGGCATGGCACGGCATGGCACCGGCATGGCACGGCATGGCACCGGCATGGCACGGCATGGCACCGGCATGGCACGGCATGGCACCGGCATGGCACGGCATGGCACCGGCATGGCACCGGCATGGCACGGCATGGCACCGGCATGGCACGGCATGGCACCGGCATGGCACGGCATGGCACCGGCATGGCACGGCATGGCACGGCATGGCACCGGCATGGCACGGCATGGCACCGGCATGGCACGGCATGGCACCGGCATGGCACGGCATGGCACCGGCATGGCACGGCATGGCACCGGCATGGCACGGCATGGCACCGGCATGGCACGGCATGGCACCGGCATGGCACGGCATGGCACCGGCATGGCACGGCATGGCACCGGCATGGCACGGCATGGCACCGGCATGGCACGGCATGGCACCGGCATGGCACGGCATGGCACCGGCATGGCACGGCATGGCACCGGCATGGCACGGCATGGCACCGGCATGGCACGGCATGGCACCGGCATGGCACCGGCATGGCACGGCATGGCACGGCATGGCACGGCATGGCACGGCATGGCACGGCATGGCACGGCATGGCACGGCATGGCACGGCATGGCACGGCATGGCACGGCATGGCACCGGCATGGCACGGCATGGCACCGGCATGGCACGGCATGGCACCGGCATGGCACGGCATGGAATGGCATGGAATGGCATGGAATGGCATGGAATGGCATGGAATGGCATGGAATGGCATGGAATGGCATGGAATGGCATGGAATGGCATGGAATGGCATGGAATGGCATGGAATGGCATGGAATGGCATGGAATGGCATGGAATGGCATGGAATGGCATGGAATGGCATGGAATGGCATGGAATGGCATGGAATGGCATGGAATGGCATGGAATGGCATGGAATGGCATGGAATGGCATGGAATGGCATGGAATGGCATGGAATGGCATGGAATGGCATGGAATGGCATGGAATGGCATGGAATGGCATGGAATGGCATGGAATGGCATGGAATGGCATGGAATGGCATGGAATGGCATGGAATGGCATGGAATGGCATGGAATGGCATGGAATGGCATGGAATGGCATGGAATGGCATGGAATGGCATGGCACCGCATTGAGTGGCATGGAATGGCATGGACTGGCATGGACTGGCATGGAATGGCATGGAATGGCATGGCACCGCATGGCCCGGCATGGCACGGCATGGCACGGCATGGCACGGCATGGCACGGCATGGCACGGCATGGCACGGCATGGCACGGCATGGCACGGCATGGCACGGCATGGCACGGCATGGCACGGCATGGCACGGCATGGCACGGCATGGCACGGCATGGCACGGCATGGCACCGGCATGGCACGGCATGGCACCGGCATGGCACGGCATGGCACGGCATGGCACGGCATGGCACGGCATGGCACGGCATGGCACCGGCATGGCACGGCATGGCACGGCATGGCACCGGCATGGCACGGCATGGCACGGCATGGCACCGGCATGGCACGGCATGGCACCGGCATGGCACGGCATGGCACCGGCATGGCACGGCATGGCACCGGCATGGCACGGCATGGCACCGGCATGGCACGGCATGGCACTGGCATGGCACGGCATGGAATGGCATGGAATGGCATGGAATGGCATGGAATGGCATGGAATGGCATGGAATGGCATGGAATGGCATGGAATGGCATGGAATGGCATGGAATGGCATGGAATGGCATGGAATGGCATGGAATGGCATGGAATGGCATGGAATGGCATGGAATGGCATGGAATGGCATGGAATGGCATGGAATGGCATGGAATGGCATGGAATGGCATGGAATGGCATGGAATGGCATGGAATGGCATGGAATGGCATGGAATGGCATGGAATGGCATGGAATGGCATGGCACCGCATTGAGTGGCATGGAATGGCATGGACTGGCATGGACTGGCATGGAATGGCATGGAATGGCATGGCACCGCATGGCCCGGCATGGCACGGCATGGCACGGCATGGCACGGCATGGCACGGCATGGCACGGCATGGCACGGCATGGCACGGCATGGCACGGCATGGCACGGCATGGCACGGCATGGCACCGGCATGGCACGGCATGGCACCGGCATGGCACGGCATGGCACGGCATGGCACGGCATGGCACGGCATGGCACGGCATGGCACCGGCATGGCACGGCATGGCACGGCATGGCACCGGATGGCACCGGCATGGCACGGCATGGCACCGGCATGGCACGGCATGGCACCGGCATGGCACGGCATGGCACCGGCATGGCACGGCATGGCACCGGCATGGCACGGCATGGAATGGCATGGAATGGCATGGAATGGCATGGAATGGCATGGAATGGCATGGAATGGCATGGAATGGCATGGAATGGCATGGAATGGCATGGAATGGCATGGAATGGCATGGAATGGCATGGAATGGCATGGAATGGCATGGAATGGCATGGAATGGCATGGAATGGCATGGAATGGCATGGAATGGCATGGAATGGCATGGAATGGCATGGAATGGCATGGAATGGCATGGAATGGCATGGAATGGCATGGAATGGCATGGAATGGCATGGAATGGCATGGAATGGCATGGAATGGCATGGAATGGCATGGAATGGCATGGAATGGCATGGAATGGCATGGAATGGCATGGAATGGCATGGAATGGCATGGAATGGCATGGAATGGCATGGAATGGCATGGAATGGCATGGAATGGCATGGAATGGCATGGAATGGCATGGAATGGCATGGCACCGCATTGAGTGGCATGGAATGGCATGGACTGGCATGGACTGGCATGGAATGGCATGGAATGGCATGGCACCGCATGGCCCGGCATGGCACGGCATGGCACGGCATGGCACGGCATGGCACGGCATGGCACGGCATGGCACGGCATGGCACGGCATGGCACGGCATGGCACGGCATGGCACGGCATGGCACCGGCATGGCACGGCATGGCACCGGCATGGCACGGCATGGCACGGCATGGCACGGCATGGCACGGCATGGCACGGCATGGCACGGCATGGCACGGCATGGCACGGCATGGCACGGCATGGCACGGCATGGCACCGGCATGGCACGGCATGGCACGGCATGGCACCGGCATGGCACGGCATGGCACCGGCATGGCACGGCATGGCACCGGCATGGCACGGCATGGCACCGGCATGGCACGGCATGGCACCGGCATGGCACGGCATGGCACGGCATGGCACGGCATGGCACCGGCATGGCACGGCATGGCACGGCATGGCACCGGCATGGCACGGCATGGCACGGCATGGCACGGCATGGCACCGGCATGGCACGGCATGGCACGGCATGGCACGGCATGGCACCGGCATGGCACGGCATGGCACCGGCATGGCACCGGCATGGCACCGGCATGGCACCGGCATGGCACGGCATGGCACCGGCATGGCACGGCATGGCACCGGCATGGCACGGCATGGCACCGGCATGGCACCGGCATGGCACGGCATGGCACCGGCATGGCACGGCATGGCACCGGCATGGCACGGCATGGCACCGGCATGGCACGGCATGGCACCGGCATGGCACGGCATGGCACCGGCATGGCACGGCATGGCACGGCATGGCACCGGCATGGCACCGGCATGGCACCGGCATGGCACCGGCATGGCACCGGCATGGCACCGGCATGGCACCGGCATGGCACCGGCATGGCACCGGCATGGCACCGGCATGGCACGGCATGGCACCGGCATGGCACCGGCATGGCACGGCATGGCACGGCATGGCACCGGCATGGCACGGCATGGCACCGGCATGGCACGGCATGGCACCGGCATGGCACGGCATGGCACCGGCATGGCACGGCATGGCACCGGCATGGCACGGCATGGCACCGGCATGGCACGGCATGGCACGGCATGGCACCGGCATGGCACGGCATGGCACCGGCATGGCACGGCATGGCACCGGCATGGCACGGCATGGCACGGCATGGCACGGCATGGCACGGCATGGCACCGGCATGGCACGGCATGGCACCGGCATGGCACGGCATGGCACCGGCATGGCACGGCATGGCACCGGCATGGCACGGCATGGCACCGGCATGGCACGGCATGGCACCGGCATGGCACGGCATGGCACCGGCATGGCACGGCATGGCACCGGCATGGCACGGCATGGCACCGGCATGGCACGGCATGGCACCGGCATGGCACGGCATGGCACCGGCATGGCACGGCATGGAATGGCATGGAATGGCATGGAATGGCATGGAATGGCATGGAATGGCATGGAATGGCATGGAATGGCATGGAATGGCATGGAATGGCATGGAATGGCATGGAATGGCATGGAATGGCATGGAATGGCATGGAATGGCATGGAATGGCATGGAATGGCATGGAATGGCATGGAATGGCATGGAATGGCATGGAATGGCATGGAATGGCATGGAATGGCATGGAATGGCATGGAATGGCATGGAATGGCATGGAATGGCATGGAATGGCATGGAATGGCATGGAATGGCATGGAATGGCATGGAATGGCATGGAATGGCATGGAATGGCATGGAATGGCATGGAATGGCATGGAATGGCATGGAATGGCATGGAATGGCATGGAATGGCATGGAATGGCATGGAATGGCATGGAATGGCATGGAATGGCATGGAATGGCATGGAATGGCATGGAATGGCATGGAATGGCATGGAATGGCATGGAATGGCATGGAATGGCATGGAATGGCATGGAATGGCATGGAATGGCATGGAATGGCATGGAATGGCATGGAATGGCATGGAATGGCATGGAATGGCATGGAATGGCATGGAATGGCATGGAATGGCATGGAATGGCATGGAATGGCATGGAATGGCATGGCACCGCATGGAATGGCATGGCACCGCATTGAGTGGCATGGAATGGCATGGAATGGCATGGAATGGCATGGCACCGCATGGCCCGGCATGGCACGGCATGGCACGGCATGGCACGGCATGGCACGGCATGGCACGGCATGGCACGGCATGGCACCGGCATGGCACGGCATGGCACCGGCATGGCACGGCATGGCACCGGCATGGCACGGCATGGCACCGGCATGGCACGGCATGGCACGGCATGGCACGGCATGGCACGGCATGGCACGGCATGGCACGGCATGGCACGGCATGGCACGGCATGGCACGGCATGGCACGGCATGGCACGGCATGGCACGGCATGGCACGGCATGGCACGGCATGGCACGGCATGGCACGGCATGGCACGGCATGGCACGGCATGGCACGGCATGGCACGGCATGGCACCGGCATGGCACGGCATGGCACCGGCATGGCACGGCATGGCACCGGCATGGCACGGCATGGCACCGGCATGGCACCGGCATGGCACGGCATGGCACCGGCATGGCACGGCATGGCACCGGCATGGCACGGCATGGCACCGGCATGGCACGGCATGGCACCGGCATGGCACGGCATGGCACGGCATGGCACCGGCATGGCACGGCATGGCACCGGCATGGCACGGCATGGCACCGGCATGGCACGGCATGGCACCGGCATGGCACGGCATGGCACCGGCATGGCACCGGCATGGCACGGCATGGCACCGGCATGGCACGGCATGGCACCGGCATGGCACGGCATGGCACCGGCATGGCACGGCATGGCACGGCATGGCACCGGCATGGCACGGCATGGCACCGGCATGGCACGGCATGGCACCGGCATGGCACGGCATGGCACCGGCATGGCACGGCATGGCACCGGCATGGCACGGCATGGCACCGGCATGGCACGGCATGGCACCGGCATGGCACGGCATGGCACCGGCATGGCACGGCATGGCACCGGCATGGCACGGCATGGCACCGGCATGGCACGGCATGGCACCGGCATGGCACGGCGCACCGGCATGGCACGGCATGGCACCGGCATGGCACGGCATGGCACCGGCATGGCACGGCATGGCACCGGCATGGCACGGCATGGCACCGGCATGGCACGGCATGGCACCGGCATGGCACGGCATGGCACCGGCATGGCACCGGCATGGCACGGCATGGCACGGCATGGCACGGCATGGCACGGCATGGCACGGCATGGCACGGCATGGCACGGCATGGCACGGCATGGCACGGCATGGCACGGCATGGCACCGGCATGGCACGGCATGGCACCGGCATGGCACGGCATGGCACCGGCATGGCACGGCATGGAATGGCATGGAATGGCATGGAATGGCATGGAATGGCATGGAATGGCATGGAATGGCATGGAATGGCATGGAATGGCATGGAATGGCATGGAATGGCATGGAATGGCATGGAATGGCATGGAATGGCATGGAATGGCATGGAATGGCATGGAATGGCATGGAATGGCATGGAATGGCATGGAATGGCATGGAATGGCATGGAATGGCATGGAATGGCATGGAATGGCATGGAATGGCATGGAATGGCATGGAATGGCATGGAATGGCATGGAATGGCATGGAATGGCATGGAATGGCATGGAATGGCATGGAATGGCATGGAATGGCATGGAATGGCATGGAATGGCATGGAATGGCATGGAATGGCATGGAATGGCATGGAATGGCATGGAATGGCATGGAATGGCATGGAATGGCATGGAATGGCATGGAATGGCATGGCACCGCATTGAGTGGCATGGAATGGCATGGACTGGCATGGACTGGCATGGAATGGCATGGAATGGCATGGCACCGCATGGCCCGGCATGGCACGGCATGGCACGGCATGGCACGGCATGGCACGGCATGGCACGGCATGGCACGGCATGGCACGGCATGGCACGGCATGGCACGGCATGGCACGGCATGGCACGGCATGGCACGGCATGGCACGGCATGGCACGGCATGGCACGGCATGGCACCGGCATGGCACGGCATGGCACCGGCATGGCACGGCATGGCACGGCATGGCACGGCATGGCACGGCATGGCACGGCATGGCACCGGCATGGCACGGCATGGCACGGCATGGCACCGGCATGGCACGGCATGGCACGGCATGGCACCGGCATGGCACGGCATGGCACCGGCATGGCACGGCATGGCACCGGCATGGCACGGCATGGCACCGGCATGGCACGGCATGGCACCGGCATGGCACGGCATGGCACTGGCATGGCACGGCATGGAATGGCATGGAATGGCATGGAATGGCATGGAATGGCATGGAATGGCATGGAATGGCATGGAATGGCATGGAATGGCATGGAATGGCATGGAATGGCATGGAATGGCATGGAATGGCATGGAATGGCATGGAATGGCATGGAATGGCATGGAATGGCATGGAATGGCATGGAATGGCATGGAATGGCATGGAATGGCATGGAATGGCATGGAATGGCATGGAATGGCATGGAATGGCATGGAATGGCATGGAATGGCATGGAATGGCATGGCACCGCATTGAGTGGCATGGAATGGCATGGACTGGCATGGACTGGCATGGAATGGCATGGAATGGCATGGCACCGCATGGCCCGGCATGGCACGGCATGGCACGGCATGGCACGGCATGGCACGGCATGGCACGGCATGGCACGGCATGGCACGGCATGGCACGGCATGGCACGGCATGGCACGGCATGGCACGGCATGGCACCGGCATGGCACGGCATGGCACCGGCATGGCACGGCATGGCACGGCATGGCACGGCATGGCACGGCATGGCACGGCATGGCACGGCATGGCACGGCATGGCACGGCATGGCACGGCATGGCACCGGCATGGCACGGCATGGCACGGCATGGCACCGGCATGGCACGGCATGGCACCGGCATGGCACGGCATGGCACCGGCATGGCACGGCATGGCACCGGCATGGCACGGCATGGCACCGGCATGGCACGGCATGGCACGGCATGGCACGGCATGGCACCGGCATGGCACGGCATGGCACGGCATGGCACCGGCATGGCACGGCATGGCACGGCATGGCACCGGCATGGCACGGCATGGCACGGCATGGCACGGCATGGCACCGGCATGGCACGGCATGGCACCGGCATGGCACCGGCATGGCACCGGCATGGCACCGGCATGGCACGGCATGGCACCGGCATGGCACGGCATGGCACCGGCATGGCACGGCATGGCACCGGCATGGCACCGGCATGGCACGGCATGGCACCGGCATGGCACGGCATGGCACCGGCATGGCACGGCATGGCACCGGCATGGCACGGCATGGCACCGGCATGGCACGGCATGGCACCGGCATGGCACGGCATGGCACGGCATGGCACCGGCATGGCACCGGCATGGCACCGGCATGGCACCGGCATGGCACCGGCATGGCACCGGCATGGCACCGGCATGGCACCGGCATGGCACCGGCATGGCACGGCATGGCACCGGCATGGCACGGCATGGCACGGCATGGCACCGGCATGGCACGGCATGGCACCGGCATGGCACGGCATGGCACCGGCATGGCACGGCATGGCACCGGCATGGCACGGCATGGCACCGGCATGGCACGGCATGGCACCGGCATGGCACGGCATGGCACGGCATGGCACCGGCATGGCACGGCATGGCACCGGCATGGCACGGCATGGCACCGGCATGGCACGGCATGGCACGGCATGGCACGGCATGGCACGGCATGGCACCGGCATGGCACGGCATGGCACCGGCATGGCACGGCATGGCACCGGCATGGCACGGCATGGCACCGGCATGGCACGGCATGGCACCGGCATGGCACGGCATGGCACCGGCATGGCACGGCATGGCACCGGCATGGCACGGCATGGCACCGGCATGGCACGGCATGGCACCGGCATGGCACGGCATGGCACCGGCATGGCACGGCATGGCACCGGCATGGCACGGCATGGCACCGGCATGGCATGGAATGGCATGGAATGGCATGGAATGGCATGGAATGGCATGGAATGGCATGGAATGGCATGGAATGGCATGGAATGGCATGGAATGGCATGGAATGGCATGGAATGGCATGGAATGGCATGGAATGGCATGGAATGGCATGGAATGGCATGGAATGGCATGGAATGGCATGGAATGGCATGGAATGGCATGGAATGGCATGGAATGGCATGGAATGGCATGGAATGGCATGGAATGGCATGGAATGGCATGGAATGGCATGGAATGGCATGGAATGGCATGGAATGGCATGGAATGGCATGGAATGGCATGGAATGGCATGGAATGGCATGGAATGGCATGGAATGGCATGGAATGGCATGGAATGGCATGGAATGGCATGGAATGGCATGGAATGGCATGGAATGGCATGGAATGGCATGGAATGGCATGGAATGGCATGGAATGGCATGGAATGGCATGGAATGGCATGGAATGGCATGGAATGGCATGGAATGGCATGGAATGGCATGGAATGGCATGGAATGGCATGGAATGGCATGGAATGGCATGGAATGGCATGGAATGGCATGGAATGGCATGGAATGGCATGGAATGGCATGGAATGGCATGGAATGGCATGGAATGGCATGGAATGGCATGGAATGGCATGGAATGGCATGGAATGGCATGGAATGGCATGGAATGGCATGGAATGGCATGGAATGGCATGGAATGGCATGGAATGGCATGGAATGGCATGGAATGGCATGGAATGGCATGGAATGGCATGGAATGGCATGGAATGGCATGGAATGGCATGGAATGGCATGGAATGGCATGGAATGGCATGGAATGGCATGGAATGGCATGGAATGGCATGGAATGGCATGGAATGGCATGGAATGGCATGGAATGGCATGGCACCGCATGGAATGGCATGGCACCGCATTGAGTGGCATGGAATGGCATGGAATGGCATGGAATGGCATGGCACCGCATGGCCCGGCATGGCACGGCATGGCACGGCATGGCACGGCATGGCACCGGCATGGCACGGCATGGCACCGGCATGGCACGGCATGGCACCGGCATGGCACGGCATGGCACGGCATGGCACGGCATGGCACGGCATGGCACGGCATGGCACGGCATGGCACGGCATGGCACGGCATGGCACGGCATGGCACGGCATGGCACGGCATGGCACGGCATGGCACGGCATGGCACGGCATGGCACGGCATGGCACGGCATGGCACGGCATGGCACGGCATGGCACGGCATGGCACCGGCATGGCACGGCATGGCACCGGCATGGCACGGCATGGCACCGGCATGGCACCGGCATGGCACGGCATGGCACCGGCATGGCACGGCATGGCACCGGCATGGCACGGCATGGCACCGGCATGGCACGGCATGGCACCGGCATGGCACGGCATGGCACGGCATGGCACCGGCATGGCACGGCATGGCACCGGCATGGCACGGCATGGCACCGGCATGGCACGGCATGGCACCGGCATGGCACGGCATGGCACGGCATGGCACGGCATGGCACGGCATGGCACGGCATGGCACCGGCATGGCACGGCATGGCACCGGCATGGCACGGCATGGCACCGGCATGGCACGGCATGGCACCGGCATGGCACCGGCATGGCACGGCATGGCACCGGCATGGCACGGCATGGCACCGGCATGGCACGGCATGGCACCGGCATGGCACGGCATGGCACCGGCATGGCACGGCATGGCACCGGCATGGCACGGCATGGCACCGGCATGGCACGGCATGGCACCGGCATGGCACGGCATGGCACCGGCATGGCACGGCATGGCACCGGCATGGCACGGCATGGCACCGGCATGGCACGGCATGGCACGGCATGGCACGGCATGGCACGGCATGGCACGGCATGGCACGGCATGGCACGGCATGGCACGGCATGGCACGGCATGGCACGGCATGGCACCGGCATGGCACGGCATGGCACCGGCATGGCACGGCATGGAATGGCATGGAATGGCATGGAATGGCATGGAATGGCATGGAATGGCATGGAATGGCATGGAATGGCATGGAATGGCATGGAATGGCATGGAATGGCATGGAATGGCATGGAATGGCATGGAATGGCATGGAATGGCATGGAATGGCATGGAATGGCATGGAATGGCATGGAATGGCATGGAATGGCATGGAATGGCATGGAATGGCATGGAATGGCATGGAATGGCATGGAATGGCATGGAATGGCATGGAATGGCATGGAATGGCATGGAATGGCATGGAATGGCATGGAATGGCATGGAATGGCATGGAATGGCATGGAATGGCATGGAATGGCATGGAATGGCATGGAATGGCATGGAATGGCATGGAATGGCATGGAATGGCATGGAATGGCATGGAATGGCATGGAATGGCATGGAATGGCATGGAATGGCATGGACTGGCATGGAATGGCATGGACTGGCATGGACTGGCATGGACTGGCATGGAATGGCATGGAATGGCATGGAATGGCATGGAATGGCATGGAACGGCATGGAATGGCATGGAATGGCATGGAATGGCATGGAATGGCATGGAATGGCATGGAATGGCATGGAATGGCATGGAATGGCATGGAATGGCATGGAATGGCATGGAATGGCATGGAATGGCATGGAATGGCATGGAATGGCATGGAATGGCATGGAATGGCATGGAATGGCATGGAATGGCATGGAATGGCATGGAATGGCATGGAATGGCATGGAATGGCATGGAATGGCATGGAATGGCATGGAATGGCATGGAATGGCATGGAATGGCATGGAATGGCATGGCACCGCATTGAGTGGCATGGAATGGCATGGACTGGCATGGACTGGCATGGAATGGCATGGAATGGCATGGCACCGCATGGCCCGGCATGGCACGGCATGGCACGGCATGGCACGGCATGGCACGGCATGGCACGGCATGGCACGGCATGGCACGGCATGGCACGGCATGGCACGGCATGGCACGGCATGGCACCGGCATGGCACGGCATGGCACGGCATGGCACGGCATGGCACGGCATGGCACGGCATGGCACGGCATGGCACGGCATGGCACGGCATGGCACGGCATGGCACGGCATGGCACGGCATGGCACGGCATGGCACCGGCATGGCACGGCATGGCACCGGCATGGCACCGGCATGGCACGGCATGGCACCGGCATGGCACGGCATGGCACCGGCATGGCACCGGCATGGCACGGCATGGCACCGGCATGGCACGGCATGGCACCGGCATGGCACCGGCATGGCACGGCATGGCACCGGCATGGCACGGCATGGAATGGCATGGAATGGCATGGAATGGCATGGAATGGCATGGAATGGCATGGAATGGCATGGAATGGCATGGAATGGCATGGCACCGGCATGGCACGGCATGGCACCGGCATGGCACGGCATGGCACCGGCATGGCACGGCATGGCACCGGCATGGCACCGGCATGGCACCGGCATGGCACCGGCATGGCACCGGCATGGCACCGGCATGGCACGGCATGGCACCGGCATGGCACGGCATGGCACCGGCATGGCACGGCATGGCACGGCATGGCACCGGCATGGCACGGCATGGCACCGGCATGGCACGGCATGGCACCGGCATGGCACGGCATGGAATGGCATGGAATGGCATGGAATGGCATGGAATGGCATGGAATGGCATGGCACCGGCATGGCACGGCATGGCACCGGCATGGCACGGCATGGCACCGGCATGGCACGGCATGGCACCGGCATGGCACGGCATGGCACCGGCATGGCACGGCATGGCACCGGCATGGCACGGCATGGCACCGGCATGGCACGGCATGGCACCGGCATGGCACCGGCATGGCACCGGCATGGCACCGGCATGGCACGGCATGGCACCGGCATGGCACGGCATGGCACCGGCATGGCACGGCATGGCACCGGCATGGCACGGCATGGCACCGGCATGGCACGGCATGGCACCGGCATGGCACGGCATGGCACCGGCATGGCACGGCATGGCACCGGCATGGCACGGCATGGCACCGGCATGGCACGGCATGGCACCGGCATGGCACGGCATGGCACCGGCATGGCACGGCATGGCACCGGCATGGCACGGCATGGCACCGGCATGGCACGGCATGGCACCGGCATGGCACGGCATGGCACCGGCATGGCACGGCATGGCACCGGCATGGCACGGCATGGCACCGGCATGGCACGGCATGGCACCGGCATGGCACGGCATGGCACCGGCATGGCACGGCATGGCACCGGCATGGCACGGCATGGCACCGGCATGGCACGGCATGGCACCGGCATGGCACGGCATGGCACCGGCATGGCACGGCATGGCACCGGCATGGCACGGCATGGCACCGGCATGGCACGGCATGGCACCGGCATGGCACGGCATGGGACCGGCATGGCACGGCATGGGACCGGCATGGCACGGCATGGCACCGGCATGGCACGGCATGGCACCGGCATGGCACGGCATGGCACCGGCATGGCACGGCATGGCACCGGCATGGCACGGCATGGAATGGCATGGAATGGCATGGAATGGCATGGAATGGCATGGAATGGCATGGAATGGCTTGGAATGGCATGGAATGGCATGGAATGGCATGGAATGGCATGGAATGGCATGGAATGGCATGGAATGGCATGGAATGGCATGGAATGGCATGGAATGGCATGGAATGGCATGGAATGGCATGGAATGGCATGGAATGGCATGGAATGGCATGGAATGGCATGGAATGGCATGGAATGGCATGGAATGGCATGGAATGGCATGGAATGGCATGGAATGGCATGGAATGGCATGGAATGGCATGGAATGGCATGGAATGGCATGGAATGGCATGGAATGGCATGGAATGGCATGGAATGGCATGGACTGGCATGGACTGGCATGGACTGGCATGGAATGGCATGGAATGGCATGGAATGGCATGGAATGGCATGGAACGGCATGGAATGGCATGGAATGGCATGGAATGGCATGGAATGGCATGGAATGGCATGGAATGGCATGGAATGGCATGGAATGGCATGGAATGGCATGGAATGGCATGGAATGGCATGGAATGGCATGGAATGGCATGGAATGGCATGGAATGGCATGGAATGGCATGGAATGGCATGGAATGGCATGGAATGGCATGGAATGGCATGGAATGGCATGGAATGGCATGGAATGGCATGGAATGGCATGGAATGGCATGGAATGGCATGGAATGGCATGGAATGGCATGGAATGGCATGGAATGGCATGGAATGGCATGGAATGGCATGGCACCGCATTGAGTGGCATGGAATGGCATGGACTGGCATGGACTGGCATGGAATGGCATGGAATGGCATGGCACCGCATGGCCCGGCATGGCACGGCATGGCACGGCATGGCACGGCATGGCACGGCATGGCACGGCATGGCACGGCATGGCACGGCATGGCACGGCATGGCACGGCATGGCACGGCATGGCACGGCATGGCACGGCATGGCACGGCATGGCACCGGCATGGCACGGCATGGCACGGCATGGCACGGCATGGCACGGCATGGCACGGCATGGCACGGCATGGCACGGCATGGCACGGCATGGCACGGCATGGCACGGCATGGCACCGGCATGGCACGGCATGGCACCGGCATGGCACGGCATGGCACCGGCATGGCACCGGCATGGCACGGCATGGCACCGGCATGGCACGGCATGGCACCGGCATGGCACCGGCATGGCACGGCATGGCACCGGCATGGCACGGCATGGCACCGGCATGGCACGGCATGGCACCGGCATGGCACGGCATGGCACCGGCATGGCACGGCATGGCACCGGCATGGCACGGCATGGCACCGGCATGGCACGGCATGGCACCGGCATGGCACGGCATGGAATGGCATGGAATGGCATGGAATGGCATGGAATGGCATGGAATGGCATGGAATGGCATGGAATGGCATGGAATGGCATGGAATGGCATGGAATGGCATGGAATGGCATGGAATGGCATGGAATGGCATGGAATGGCATGGAATGGCATGGAATGGCATGGAATGGCATGGAATGGCATGGAATGGCATGGAATGGCATGGAATGGCATGGAATGGCATGGAATGGCATGGAATGGCATGGAATGGCATGGAATGGCATGGAATGGCATGGAATGGCATGGAATGGCATGGAATGGCATGGAATGGCATGGAATGGCATGGAATGGCATGGAATGGCATGGAATGGCATGGAATGGCATGGAATGGCATGGAATGGCATGGAATGGCATGGAATGGCATGGAATGGCATGGAATGGCATGGAATGGCATGGAATGGCATGGAATGGCATGGAATGGCATGGAATGGCATGGAATGGCATGGCACCGCATTGAGTGGCATGGAATGGCATGGACTGGCATGGACTGGCATGGAATGGCATGGAATGGCATGGCACCGCATGGCCCGGCATGGCACGGCATGGCACGGCATGGCACGGCATGGCACGGCATGGCACGGCATGGCACGGCATGGCACGGCATGGCACGGCATGGCACGGCATGGCACGGCATGGCACGGCATGGCACGGCATGGCACCGGCATGGCACGGCATGGCACCGGCATGGCACGGCATGGCACCGGCATGGCACGGCATGGCACCGGCATGGCACGGCATGGCACGGCATGGCACGGCATGGCACCGGCATGGCACGGCATGGCACCGGCATGGCACGGCATGGCACCGGCATGGCACGGCATGGCACCGGCATGGCACCGGCATGGCACGGCATGGAATGGCATGGAATGGCATGGAATGGCATGGAATGGCATGGAATGGCATGGAATGGCATGGAATGGCATGGAATGGCATGGAATGGCATGGAATGGCATGGAATGGCATGGAATGGCATGGAATGGCATGGAATGGCATGGAATGGCATGGAATGGCATGGAATGGCATGGAATGGCATGGAATGGCATGGAATGGCATGGAATGGCATGGAATGGCATGGAATGGCATGGAATGGCATGGAATGGCATGGAATGGCATGGAATGGCATGGAATGGCATGGACTGGCATGGACTGGCATGGACTGGCATGGAATGGCATGGAATGGCATGGAATGGCATGGAATGGCATGGAACGGCATGGAATGGCATGGAATGGCATGGAATGGCATGGAATGGCATGGAATGGCATGGAATGGCATGGAATGGCATGGAATGGCATGGAATGGCATGGAATGGCATGGAATGGCATGGAATGGCATGGAATGGCATGGAATGGCATGGAATGGCATGGAATGGCATGGAATGGCATGGAATGGCATGGAATGGCATGGAATGGCATGGAATGGCATGGAATGGCATGGAATGGCATGGAATGGCATGGAATGGCATGGAATGGCATGGAATGGCATGGAATGGCATGGAATGGCATGGAATGGCATGGAATGGCATGGAATGGCATGGAATGGCATGGAATGGCATGGAATGGCATGGAATGGCATGGAATGGCATGGAATGGCATGGAATGGCATGGAATGGCATGGCACCGCATTGAGTGGCATGGAATGGCATGGACTGGCATGGAATGGCATGGACTGGCATGGACTGGCATGGAATGGCATGGAATGGCATGGCACCGCATGGCCCGGCATGGCACGGCATGGCACGGCATGGCACGGCATGGCACGGCATGGCACGGCATGGCACCGGCATGGCACGGCATGGCACCGGCATGGCACGGTATGGCACCGGCATGGCACGGCATGGCACGGCATGGCACGGCATGGCACGGCATGGCACGGCATGGCACGGCATGGCACGGCATGGCACGGCATGGCACGGCATGGCACGGCATGGCACGGCATGGCACGGCATGGCACGGCATGGCACGGCATGGCACGGCATGGCACGGCATGGCACGGCATGGCACGGCATGGCACGGCATGGCACGGCATGGCACGGCATGGCACGGCATGGCACCGGCATGGCACGGCATGGCACGGCATGGCACCGGCATGGCACGGCATGGCACCGGCATGGCACGGCATGGCACCGGCATGGCACGGCATGGCACGGCATGGCACGGCATGGCACCGGCATGGCACGGCATGGCACGGCATGGCACCGGCATGGCACGGCATGGCACGGCATGGCACCGGCATGGCACGGCATGGCACGGCATGGCACGGCATGGCACCGGCATGGCACGGCATGGCACCGGCATGGCACGGCATGGCACCGGCATGGCACCGGCATGGCACCGGCATGGCACCGGCATGGCACGGCATGGCACCGGCATGGCACGGCATGGCACCGGCATGGCACCGGCATGGCACGGCATGGCACCGGCATGGCACGGCATGGCACCGGCATGGCACGGCATGGCACCGGCATGGCACGGCATGGCACCGGCATGGCACGGCATGGCACCGGCATGGCACGGCATGGCACCGGCATGGCACCGGCATGGCACCGGCATGGCACCGGCATGGCACCGGCATGGCACCGGCATGGCACCGGCATGGCACGGCATGGCACCGGCATGGCACGGCATGGCACCGGCATGGCACGGCATGGCACGGCATGGCACCGGCATGGCACGGCATGGCACCGGCATGGCACGGCATGGCACCGGCATGGCACGGCATGGCACCGGCATGGCACGGCATGGCACCGGCATGGCACGGCATGGCACCGGCATGGCACGGCATGGCACCGGCATGGCACGGCATGGCACCGGCATGGCACGGCATGGCACCGGCATGGCACGGCATGGCACCGGCATGGCACGGCATGGCACCGGCATGGCACGGCATGGCACCGGCATGGCACGGCATGGCACGGCATGGCACGGCATGGCACGGCATGGCACGGCATGGCACGGCATGGCACGGCATGGCACCGGCATGGCACGGCATGGCACCGGCATGGCACGGCATGGCACCGGCATGGCACGGCATGGCACCGGCATGGCACGGCATGGCACGGCATGGCACGGCATGGCACGGCATGGCACGGCATGGCACCGGCATGGCACGGCATGGCACCGGCATGGCACGGCATGGCACCGGCATGGCACCGGCATGGCACGGCATGGCACCGGCATGGCACGGCATGGCACCGGCATGGCACGGCATGGCACCGGCATGGCACGGCATGGCACCGGCATGGCACGGCATGGCACCGGCATGGCACGGCATGGCACCGGCATGGCACGGCATGGCACCGGCATGGCACGGCATGGCACCGGCATGGCACGGCATGGCACGGCATGGCACCGGCATGGCACGGCATGGCACCGGCATGGCACGGCATGGCACCGGCATGGCACGGCATGGCACCGGCATGGCACGGCATGGCACCGGCATGGCACGGCATGGCACCGGCATGGCACGGCATGGCACCGGCATGGCACGGCATGGCACCGGCATGGCACGGCATGGCACCGGCATGGCACGGCATGGCACCGGCATGGCACGGCATGGCACCGGCATGGCACGGCATGGCACCGGCATGGCACGGCATGGCACCGGCATGGCACGGCATGGCACGGCATGGCACGGCATGGCACGGCATGGCACGGCATGGCACGGCATGGCACCGGCATGGCACGGCATGGCACCGGCATGGCACGGCATGGAATGGCATGGAATGGCATGGAATGGCATGGAATGGCATGGAATGGCATGGAATGGCATGGAATGGCATGGAATGGCATGGAATGGCATGGAATGGCATGGAATGGCATGGAATGGCATGGAATGGCATGGAATGGCATGGAATGGCATGGAATGGCATGGAATGGCATGGAATGGCATGGAATGGCATGGAATGGCATGGAATGGCATGGAATGGCATGGAATGGCATGGAATGGCATGGAATGGCATGGAATGGCATGGAATGGCATGGAATGGCATGGAATGGCATGGAATGGCATGGAATGGCATGGAATGGCATGGAATGGCATGGAATGGCATGGAATGGCATGGAATGGCATGGAATGGCATGGACTGGCATGGACTGGCATGGACTGGCATGGAATGGCATGGAATGGCATGGAATGGCATGGAATGGCATGGAACGGCATGGAATGGCATGGAATGGCATGGAATGGCATGGAATGGCATGGAATGGCATGGAATGGCATGGAATGGCATGGAATGGCATGGAATGGCATGGAATGGCATGGAATGGCATGGAATGGCATGGAATGGCATGGAATGGCATGGAATGGCATGGAATGGCATGGAATGGCATGGAATGGCATGGAATGGCATGGAATGGCATGGCACCGCATTGAGTGGCATGGAATGGCATGGACTGGCATGGACTGGCATGGAATGGCATGGAATGGCATGGCACCGCATGGCCCGGCATGGCACGGCATGGCACGGCATGGCACGGCATGGCACGGCATGGCACGGCATGGCACGGCATGGCACCGGCATGGCACGGCATGGCACGGCATGGCACGGCATGGCACGGCATGGCACGGCATGGCACGGCATGGCACGGCATGGCACGGCATGGCACGGCATGGCACGGCATGGCACGGCATGGCACCGGCATGGCACGGCATGGCACCGGCATGGCACCGGCATGGCACGGCATGGCACCGGCATGGCACCGGCATGGCACCGGCATGGCACGGCATGGCACCGGCATGGCACGGCATGGCACCGGCATGGCACGGCATGGCACCGGCATGGCACGGCATGGCACCGGCATGGCACGGCATGGCACCGGCATGGCACGGCATGGAATGGCATGGAATGGCATGGAATGGCATGGAATGGCATGGAATGGCATGGCACCGGCATGGCACGGCATGGCACCGGCATGGCACGGCATGGCACCGGCATGGCACGGCATGGAATGGCATGGAATGGCATGGAATGGCATGGCACCGGCATGGCACGGCATGGCACCGGCATGGCACGTCATGGCACCGGCATGGCACCGGCATGGCACCGGCATGGCACCGGCATGGCACGGCATGGCACCGGCATGGCACGGCATGGCACCGGCATGGCACGGCATGGCACCGGCATGGCACGGCATGGCACCGGCATGGCACGGCATGGCACCGGCATGGCACGGCATGGCACCGGCATGGCACGGCATGGCACCGGCATGGCACGGCATGGCACCGGCATGGCACGGCATGGCACCGGCATGGCACGGCATGGCACCGGCATGGCACGGCATGGCACCGGCATGGCACGGCATGGCACCGGCATGGCACGGCATGGCACCGGCATGGCACGGCATGGCACCGGCATGGCACGGCATGGCACCGGCATGGCACGGCATGGCACCGGCATGGCACGGCATGGCACCGGCATGGCACGGCATGGCACCGGCATGGCACGGCATGGCACCGGCATGGCACGGCATGGCACCGGCATGGCACGGCATGGCACCGGCATGGCACGGCATGGCACCGGCATGGCACCGGCATGGCACCGGCATGGCACCGGCATGGCACCGGCATGGCACCGGCATGGCACCGGCATGGCACGGCATGGCACCGGCATGGCACGGCATGGCACCGGCATGGCACGGCATGGCACCGGCATGGCACGGCATGGGACCGGCATGGCACGGCATGGCACCGGCATGGCACGGCATGGCACCGGCATGGCACGGCATGGCACCGGCATGGCACGGCATGGCACCGGCATGGCACGGCATGGCACCGGCATGGCACGGCATGGCACCGGCATGGCACGGCATGGCACCGGCATGGCACGGCATGGCACCGGCATGGCACGGCATGGCACCGGCATGGCACCGGCATGGCACCGGCATGGCACGGCATGGCACCGGCATGGCACCGGCATGGCACCGGCATGGCACGGCATGGCACCGGCATGGCACGGCATGGCACCGGCATGGCACGGCATGGCACCGGCATGGCACGGCATGGCACCGGCATGGCACGGCATGGCACCGGCATGGCACGGCATGGCACCGGCATGGCACGGCATGGCACCGGCATGGCACGGCATGGCACCGGCATGGCACGGCATGGCACCGGCATGGCACGGCATGGCACCGGCATGGCACGGCATGGCACCGGCATGGCACGGCATGGAATGGCATGGAATGGCATGGAATGGCATGGAATGGCATGGAATGGCATGGAATGGCATGGAATGGCATGGAATGGCTTGGAATGGCATGGAATGGCATGGAATGGCATGGAATGGCATGGAATGGCATGGAATGGCATGGAATGGCATGGAATGGCATGGAATGGCATGGAATGGCATGGAATGGCATGGAATGGCATGGAATGGCATGGAATGGCATGGCACCGCATTGAGTGGCATGGAATGGCATGGACTGGCATGGACTGGCATGGAATGGAATGGAATGGCATGGCACCGCATGGCCCGGCATGGCACGGCATGGCACGGCATGGCACGGCATGGCACGGCATGGCACGGCATGGCACGGCATGGCACGGCATGGCACGGCATGGCACGGCATGGCACGGCATGGCACGGCATGGCACGGCATGGCACGGCATGGCACGGCATGGCACGGCATGGCACGGCATGGCACGGCATGGCACGGCATGGCACGGCATGGCACGGCATGGCACGGCATGGCACGGCATGGCACGGCATGGCACGGCATGGCACGGCATGGCACGGCATGGCACGGCATGGCACGGCATGGCACGGCATGGCACGGCATGGCACGGCATGGCACGGCATGGCACGGCATGGCACGGCATGGCACGGCATGGCACGGCATGGCACGGCATGGCACGGCATGGCACGGCATGGCACGGCATGGCACGGCATGGCACGGCATGGCACGGCATGGCACGGCATGGCACGGCATGGCACGGCATGGCACGGCATGGCACGGCATGGCACGGCATGGCACGGCATGGCACGGCATGGCACGGCATGGCACGGCATGGCACGGCATGGCACGGCATGGCACGGCATGGCACGGCATGGCACGGCATGGCACGGCATGGCACGGCATGGCACGGCATGGCACGGCATGGCACGGCATGGCACGGCATGGCACGGCATGGCACCGGCATGGCACGGCATGGCACCGGCATGGCACGGCATGGCACCGGCATGGCACGGCATGGCACCGGCATGGCACGGCATGGCACCGGCATGGCACGGCATGGCACCGGCATGGCACGGCATGGCACCGGCATGGCACGGCATGGAATGGCATGGAATGGCATGGAATGGCATGGAATGGCATGGAATGGCATGGAATGGCATGGAATGGCATGGAATGGCATGGAATGGCATGGAATGGCATGGAATGGCATGGAATGGCATGGAATGGCATGGAATGGCATGGAATGGCATGGAATGGCATGGAATGGCATGGAATGGCATGGAATGGCATGGAATGGCATGGAATGGCATGGAATGGCATGGAATGGCATGGAATGGCATGGAATGGCATGGAATGGCATGGAATGGCATGGAATGGCATGGAATGGCATGGAATGGCATGGAATGGCATGGAATGGCATGGAATGGCATGGAATGGCATGGAATGGCATGGAATGGCATGGAATGGCATGGAATGGCATGGAATGGCATGGAATGGCATGGAATGGCATGGAATGGCATGGAATGGCATGGAATGGCATGGAATGGCATGGAATGGCATGGAATGGCATGGAATGGCATGGAATGGCATGGAATGGCATGGAATGGCATGGAATGGCATGGAATGGCATGGAATGGCATGGAATGGCATGGAATGGCATGGCACCGCATTGAGTGGCATGGAATGGCATGGAATGGCATGGAATGGCATGGAATGGCATGGAATGGCATGGCACCGCATTGAGTGGCATGGAATGGCATGGACTGGCATGGAATGGCATGGACTGGCATGGACTGGCATGGAATGGCATGGAATGGCATGGAACGGCATGGAATGGCATGGAATGGCATGGAATGGCATGGAATGGCTTGGAATGGCATGGAATGGCATGGAATGGCATGGAATGGCATGGAATGGCATGGAATGGCATGGAATGGCATGGAATGGCATGGAATGGCATGGAATGGCATGGAATGGCATGGAATGGCATGGAATGGCATGGAATGGCATGGAATGGCATGGAATGGCATGGAATGGCATGGAATGGCATGGAATGGCATGGAATGGCATGGAATGGCATGGAATGGCATGGAATGGCATGGAATGGCATGGAATGGCATGGAATGGCATGGAATGGCATGGAATGGCATGGAATGGCATGGAATGGCATGGAATGGCATGGAATGGCATGGAATGGCATGGAATGGCATGGAATGGCATGGAATGGCATGGAATGGCATGGAATGGCATGGAATGGCATGGAATGGCATGGAATGGCATGGAATGGCATGGAATGGCATGGAATGGCATGGAATGGCATGGAATGGCATGGAATGGCATGGAATGGCATGGAATGGCATGGAATGGCATGGAATGGCATGGAATGGCATGGAATGGCATGGAATGGCATGGAATGGCATGGAATGGCATGGAATGGCATGGAATGGCATGGAATGGCATGGAATGTCATGGAATGGCATGGAATGGCATGGAATGGCATGGCACCGCATTGAGTGGCATGGAATGGCATGGACTGGCATGGACTGGCATGGAATGGCATGGAATGGCATGGCACCGCATGGCCCGGCATGGCACGGCATGGCACGGCATGGCACGGCATGGCACGGCATGGCACGGCATGGCACGGCATGGCACGGCATGGCACGGCATGGCACGGCATGGCACGGCATGGCACCGGCATGGCACCGGCATGGCACGGCATGGCACCGGCATGGCACGGCATGGCACCGGCATGGCACGGCATGGCACCGGCATGGCACGGCATGGCACCGGCATGGCACGGCATGGCACCGGCATGGCACGGCATGGCACCGGCATGGCACCGGCATGGCACCGGCATGGCACCGGCATGGCACCGGCATGGCACGGCATGGCACCGGCATGGCACGGCATGGCACCGGCATGGCACGGCATGGCACCGGCATGGCACGGCATGGCACCGGCATGGCACGGCATGGAATGGCATGGAATGGCATGGAATGGCATGGAATGGCATGGAATGGCATGGAATGGCATGGAATGGCATGGAATGGCATGGAATGGCATGGAATGGCATGGAATGGCATGGAATGGCATGGAATGGCATGGAATGGCTTGGAATGGCATGGAATGGCATGGAATGGCATGGAATGGCATGGAATGGCATGGAATGGCATGGAATGGCATGGAATGGCATGGAATGGCATGGAATGGCATGGAATGGCATGGAATGGCATGGAATGGCATGGAATGGCATGGCACCGCATTGAGTGGCATGGAATGGCATGGACTGGCATGGACTGGCATGGAATGGAATGGAATGGCATGGCACCGCATGGCCCGGCATGGCACGGCATGGCACGGCATGGCACGGCATGGCACGGCATGGCACGGCATGGCACGGCATGGCACGGCATGGCACGGCATGGCACGGCATGGCACGGCATGGCACGGCATGGCACGGCATGGCACGGCATGGCACGGCATGGCACGGCATGGCACGGCATGGCACGGCATGGCACGGCATGGCACGGCATGGCACGGCATGGCACGGCATGGCACGGCATGGCACGGCATGGCACGGCATGGCACCGGCATGGCACGGCATGGCACCGGCATGGCACGGCATGGCACCGGCATGGCACGGCATGGCACCGGCATGGCACGGCATGGAATGGCATGGAATGGCATGGAATGGCATGGAATGGCATGGAATGGCATGGAATGGCATGGAATGGCATGGAATGGCATGGAATGGCATGGAATGGCATGGAATGGCATGGAATGGCATGGAATGGCATGGCACCGCATTGAGTGGCATGGAATGGCATGGAATGGCATGGAATGGCATGGAATGGCATGGAATGGCATGGAATGGCATGGCACCGCATTGAGTGGCATGGAATGGCATGGACTGGCATGGAATGGCATGGACTGGCATGGACTGGCATGGAATGGCATGGAATGGCATGGAACGGCATGGAATGGCATGGAATGGCATGGAATGGCATGGAATGGCTTGGAATGGCATGGAATGGCATGGAATGGCATGGAATGGCATGGAATGGCATGGAATGGCATGGAATGGCATGGAATGGCATGGAATGGCATGGAATGGCATGGAATGGCATGGAATGGCATGGAATGGCATGGAATGGCATGGAATGGCATGGAATGGCATGGAATGGCATGGAATGGCATGGAATGGCATGGAATGGCATGGAATGGCATGGAATGGCATGGAATGGCATGGAATGGCATGGAATGGCATGGAATGGCATGGAATGGCATGGAATGGCATGGAATGGCATGGAATGGCATGGAATGGCATGGAATGGCATGGAATGGCATGGAATGGCATGGAATGGCATGGAATGGCATGGAATGGCATGGAATGGCATGGAATGGCATGGAATGGCATGGAATGGCATGGAATGGCATGGAATGGCATGGAATGGCATGGAATGGCATGGAATGGCATGGAATGGCATGGAATGGCATGGAATGGCATGGAATGGCATGGAATGGCATGGAATGGCATGGAATGGCATGGAATGGCATGGAATGGCATGGAATGGCATGGAATGGCATGGAATGGCATGGAATGGCATGGAATGGCATGGAATGGCATGGAATGGCATGGAATGGCATGGAATGGCATGGAATGGCATGGAATGGCATGGAATGGCATGGAATGGCATGGAATGGCATGGAATGGCATGGAATGGCATGGAATGGCATGGAATGGCATGGAATGGCATGGAATGGCATGGAATGGCATGGAATGGCATGGAATGGCATGGAATGGCATGGAATGGCATGGAATGGCATGGAATGGCATGGAATGTCATGGAATGGCATGGAATGGCATGGAATGTCATGGAATGGCATGGAATGGCATGGCACCGCATTGAGTGGCATGGAATGGCATGGAATGGCATGGACTGGCATGGACTGGCATGGAATGGCATGGAATGGCATGGCACCGCATGGCCCGGCATGGCACGGCATGGCACGGCATGGCACGGCATGGCACGACATGGCACGGCATGGCACGGCATGGCACGGCATGGCACCGGCATGGCACCGGCATGGCACGGCATGGCACCGGCATAGCACGGCATGGCACCGGCATGGCACGGCATGGCACGGCATGGCACGGCATGGCACGGCATGGCACGGCATGGCACGGCATGGCACGGCATGGCACGGCATGGCACGGCATGGCACGGCATGGCACGGCATGGCACGGCATGGCACGGCATGGCACCGGCATGGCACGGCATGGCACCGGCATGGCACCGGCATGGCACGGCATGGCACCGGCATGGCACGGCATGGCACCGGCATGGCACGGCATGGCACCGGCATGGCACGGCATGGCACCGGCATGGCACGGCATGGCACGGCATGGCACCGGCATGGCACGGCATGGCAC
This sequence comes from Cryptus armator, assembly GCA_963971235.1. Taxonomy (NCBI): domain Eukaryota; kingdom Metazoa; phylum Arthropoda; class Insecta; order Hymenoptera; family Ichneumonidae; genus Cryptus; species Cryptus armator. The sequence continues at coordinate 189,261 of CAXARG010000263.1, read as the reverse complement.
CGGCATGGCACCGGCATGGCACGGCATGGCACCGGCATGGCACGGCATGGAATGGCATGGAATGGCATGGAATGGCATGGCACCGGCATGGCACGGCATGGCACCGGCATGGCACGGCATGGCACCGGCATGGCACGGCATGGAATGGCATGGAATGGCATGGAATGGCATGGCACCGGCATGGCACGGCATGGCACCGGCATGGCACGTCATGGCACCGGCATGGCACCGGCATGGCACCGGCATGGCACCGGCATGGCACGGCATGGCACCGGCATGGCACGGCATGGCACCGGCATGGCACGGCATGGCACCGGCATGGCACGGCATGGCACCGGCATGGCACGGCATGGCACCGGCATGGCACGGCATGGCACCGGCATGGCACGGCATGGCACCGGCATGGCACGGCATGGCACCGGCATGGCACGGCATGGCACCGGCATGGCACGGCATGGCACCGGCATGGCACGGCATGGCACCGGCATGGCACGGCATGGCACCGGCATGGCACGGCATGGCACCGGCATGGCACGGCATGGCACCGGCATGGCACGGCATGGCACCGGCATGGCACGGCATGGCACCGGCATGGCACGGCATGGCACCGGCATGGCACGGCATGGCACCGGCATGGCACGGCATGGCACCGGCATGGCACGGCATGGCACCGGCATGGCACGGCATGGCACCGGCATGGCACCGGCATGGCACCGGCATGGCACCGGCATGGCACCGGCATGGCACCGGCATGGCACCGGCATGGCACGGCATGGCACCGGCATGGCACGGCATGGCACCGGCATGGCACGGCATGGCACCGGCATGGCACGGCATGGCACCGGCATGGCACGGCATGGGACCGGCATGGCACGGCATGGCACCGGCATGGCACGGCATGGCACCGGCATGGCACGGCATGGCACCGGCATGGCACGGCATGGCACCGGCATGGCACGGCATGGCACCGGCATGGCACGGCATGGCACCGGCATGGCACGGCATGGCACCGGCATGGCACGGCATGGCACCGGCATGGCACGGCATGGCACCGGCATGGCACCGGCATGGCACCGGCATGGCACGGCATGGCACCGGCATGGCACCGGCATGGCACCGGCATGGCACGGCATGGCACCGGCATGGCACGGCATGGCACCGGCATGGAATGGCATGGAATGGCATGGAATGGCATGGAATGGCATGGAATGGCATGGAATGGCATGGAATGGCATGGCACCGCATTGAGTGGCATGGAATGGCATGGACTGGCATGGACTGGCATGGAATGGAATGGAATGGCATGGCACCGCATGGCCCGGCATGGCACGGCATGGCACGGCATGGCACGGCATGGCACGGCATGGCACGGCATGGCACGGCATGGCACGGCATGGCACGGCATGGCACGGCATGGCACGGCATGGCACGGCATGGCACGGCATGGCACGGCATGGCACGGCATGGCACGGCATGGCACGGCATGGCACGGCATGGCACGGCATGGCACGGCATGGCACGGCATGGCACGGCATGGCACGGCATGGCACGGCATGGCACGGCATGGCACGGCATGGCACGGCATGGCACGGCATGGCACGGCATGGCACGGCATGGCACGGCATGGCACGGCATGGCACGGCATGGCACGGCATGGCACGGCATGGCACGGCATGGCACGGCATGGCACGGCATGGCACGGCATGGCACGGCATGGCACGGCATGGCACGGCATGGCACGGCATGGCACGGCATGGCACGGCATGGCACGGCATGGCACGGCATGGCACGGCATGGCACGGCATGGCACGGCATGGCACGGCATGGCACGGCATGGCACGGCATGGCACGGCATGGCACGGCATGGCACGGCATGGCACGGCATGGCACGGCATGGCACGGCATGGCACGGCATGGCACGGCATGGCACGGCATGGCACGGCATGGCACGGCATGGCACCGGCATGGCACGGCATGGCACCGGCATGGCACGGCATGGCACCGGCATGGCACGGCATGGCACCGGCATGGCACGGCATGGCACCGGCATGGCACGGCATGGCACCGGCATGGCACGGCATGGCACCGGCATGGCACGGCATGGCACCGGCATGGCACGGCATGGAATGGCATGGAATGGCATGGAATGGCATGGAATGGCATGGAATGGCATGGAATGGCATGGAATGGCATGGAATGGCATGGAATGGCATGGAATGGCATGGAATGGCATGGAATGGCATGGAATGGCATGGAATGGCATGGAATGGCATGGAATGGCATGGAATGGCATGGAATGGCATGGAATGGCATGGAATGGCATGGAATGGCATGGAATGGCATGGAATGGCATGGAATGGCATGGAATGGCATGGAATGGCATGGAATGGCATGGAATGGCATGGAATGGCATGGAATGGCATGGAATGGCATGGAATGGCATGGAATGGCATGGAATGGCATGGAATGGCATGGAATGGCATGGAATGGCATGGAATGGCATGGAATGGCATGGAATGGCATGGAATGGCATGGAATGGCATGGAATGGCATGGAATGGCATGGAATGGCATGGAATGGCATGGAATGGCATGGAATGGCATGGAATGGCATGGAATGGCATGGAATGGCATGGAATGGCATGGAATGGCATGGAATGGCATGGAATGGCATGGAATGGCATGGCACCGCATTGAGTGGCATGGAATGGCATGGAATGGCATGGAATGGCATGGAATGGCATGGAATGGCATGGCACCGCATTGAGTGGCATGGAATGGCATGGACTGGCATGGAATGGCATGGACTGGCATGGACTGGCATGGAATGGCATGGAATGGCATGGAACGGCATGGAATGGCATGGAATGGCATGGAATGGCATGGAATGGCTTGGAATGGCATGGAATGGCATGGAATGGCATGGAATGGCATGGAATGGCATGGAATGGCATGGAATGGCATGGAATGGCATGGAATGGCATGGAATGGCATGGAATGGCATGGAATGGCATGGAATGGCATGGAATGGCATGGAATGGCATGGAATGGCATGGAATGGCATGGAATGGCATGGAATGGCATGGAATGGCATGGAATGGCATGGAATGGCATGGAATGGCATGGAATGGCATGGAATGGCATGGAATGGCATGGAATGGCATGGAATGGCATGGAATGGCATGGAATGGCATGGAATGGCATGGAATGGCATGGAATGGCATGGAATGGCATGGAATGGCATGGAATGGCATGGAATGGCATGGAATGGCATGGAATGGCATGGAATGGCATGGAATGGCATGGAATGGCATGGAATGGCATGGAATGGCATGGAATGGCATGGAATGGCATGGAATGGCATGGAATGGCATGGAATGGCATGGAATGGCATGGAATGGCATGGAATGGCATGGAATGGCATGGAATGGCATGGAATGGCATGGAATGGCATGGAATGGCATGGAATGGCATGGAATGTCATGGAATGGCATGGAATGGCATGGAATGGCATGGCACCGCATTGAGTGGCATGGAATGGCATGGACTGGCATGGACTGGCATGGAATGGCATGGAATGGCATGGCACCGCATGGCCCGGCATGGCACGGCATGGCACGGCATGGCACGGCATGGCACGGCATGGCACGGCATGGCACGGCATGGCACGGCATGGCACGGCATGGCACGGCATGGCACCGGCATGGCACCGGCATGGCACGGCATGGCACCGGCATGGCACGGCATGGCACCGGCATGGCACGGCATGGCACCGGCATGGCACGGCATGGCACCGGCATGGCACGGCATGGCACCGGCATGGCACGGCATGGCACCGGCATGGCACCGGCATGGCACCGGCATGGCACCGGCATGGCACCGGCATGGCACGGCATGGCACCGGCATGGCACGGCATGGCACCGGCATGGCACGGCATGGCACCGGCATGGCACGGCATGGCACCGGCATGGCACGGCATGGAATGGCATGGAATGGCATGGAATGGCATGGAATGGCATGGAATGGCATGGAATGGCATGGAATGGCATGGAATGGCATGGAATGGCATGGAATGGCATGGAATGGCATGGAATGGCATGGAATGGCATGGAATGGCATGGAATGGCTTGGAATGGCATGGAATGGCATGGAATGGCATGGAATGGCATGGAATGGCATGGAATGGCATGGAATGGCATGGAATGGCATGGAATGGCATGGAATGGCATGGAATGGCATGGAATGGCATGGAATGGCATGGAATGGCATGGAATGGCATGGCACCGCATTGAGTGGCATGGAATGGCATGGACTGGCATGGACTGGCATGGAATGGAATGGAATGGCATGGCACCGCATGGCCCGGCATGGCACGGCATGGCACGGCATGGCACGGCATGGCACGGCATGGCACGGCATGGCACGGCATGGCACGGCATGGCACGGCATGGCACGGCATGGCACGGCATGGCACGGCATGGCACGGCATGGCACGGCATGGCACGGCATGGCACGGCATGGCACGGCATGGCACGGCATGGCACGGCATGGCACGGCATGGCACGGCATGGCACGGCATGGCACGGCATGGCACGGCATGGCACCGGCATGGCACGGCATGGCACCGGCATGGCACGGCATGGCACCGGCATGGCACGGCATGGCACCGGCATGGCATGGCATGGAATGGCATGGAATGGCATGGAATGGCATGGAATGGCATGGAATGGCATGGAATGGCATGGAATGGCATGGAATGGCATGGAATGGCATGGAATGGCATGGAATGGCATGGAATGGCATGGCACCGCATTGAGTGGCATGGAATGGCATGGAATGGCATGGAATGGCATGGAATGGCATGGAATGGCATGGAATGGCATGGCACCGCATTGAGTGGCATGGAATGGCATGGACTGGCATGGAATGGCATGGACTGGCATGGACTGGCATGGAATGGCATGGAATGGCATGGAACGGCATGGAATGGCATGGAATGGCATGGAATGGCATGGAATGGCTTGGAATGGCATGGAATGGCATGGAATGGCATGGAATGGCATGGAATGGCATGGAATGGCATGGAATGGCATGGAATGGCATGGAATGGCATGGAATGGCATGGAATGGCATGGAATGGCATGGAATGGCATGGAATGGCATGGAATGGCATGGAATGGCATGGAATGGCATGGAATGGCATGGAATGGCATGGAATGGCATGGAATGGCATGGAATGGCATGGAATGGCATGGAATGGCATGGAATGGCATGGAATGGCATGGAATGGCATGGAATGGCATGGAATGGCATGGAATGGCATGGAATGGCATGGAATGGCATGGAATGGCATGGAATGGCATGGAATGGCATGGAATGGCATGGAATGGCATGGAATGGCATGGAATGGCATGGAATGGCATGGAATGGCATGGAATGGCATGGAATGGCATGGAATGGCATGGAATGGCATGGAATGGCATGGAATGGCATGGAATGGCATGGAATGGCATGGAATGGCATGGAATGGCATGGAATGGCATGGAATGGCATGGAATGGCATGGAATGGCATGGAATGGCATGGAATGGCATGGAATGGCATGGAATGGCATGGAATGGCATGGAATGGCATGGAATGGCATGGAATGGCATGGAATGGCATGGAATGGCATGGAATGGCATGGAATGGCATGGAATGGCATGGAATGGCATGGAATGGCATGGAATGGCATGGAATGGCATGGAATGGCATGGAATGGCATGGAATGGCATGGAATGGCATGGAATGGCATGGAATGTCATGGAATGGCATGGAATGGCATGGAATGTCATGGAATGGCATGGAATGGCATGGCACCGCATTGAGTGGCATGGAATGGCATGGAATGGCATGGACTGGCATGGACTGGCATGGAATGGCATGGAATGGCATGGCACCGCATGGCCCGGCATGGCACGGCATGGCACGGCATGGCACGGCATGGCACGACATGGCACGGCATGGCACGGCATGGCACGGCATGGCACCGGCATGGCACCGGCATGGCACGGCATGGCACCGGCATAGCACGGCATGGCACCGGCATGGCACGGCATGGCACGGCATGGCACGGCATGGCACGGCATGGCACGGCATGGCACGGCATGGCACGGCATGGCACGGCATGGCACGGCATGGCACGGCATGGCACGGCATGGCACGGCATGGCACGGCATGGCACCGGCATGGCACGGCATGGCACCGGCATGGCACCGGCATGGCACGGCATGGCACCGGCATGGCACGGCATGGCACCGGCATGGCACGGCATGGCACCGGCATGGCACGGCATGGCACCGGCATGGCACGGCATGGCACGGCATGGCACCGGCATGGCACGGCATGGCACCGGCATGGCACCGGCATGGCACGGCATGGCACCGGCATGGCACGGCATGGAATGGCATGGAATGGCATGGAATGGCATGGAATGGCATGGAATGGCATGGAATGGCATGGAATGGCATGGAATGGCATGGAATGGCATGGAATGGCATGGAATGGCATGGAATGGCATGGAATGGCTTGGAATGGCATGGAATGGCATGGAATGGCATGGAATGGCATGGAATGGCATGGAATGGCATGGAATGGCATGGAATGGCATGGAATGGCATGGAATGGCATGGAATGGCATGGAATGGCATGGAATGGCATGGAATGGCATGGAATGGCATGGCACCGCATTGAGTGGCATGGCACGGCATGGCACCGGCATGGCACGGCATGGCACCGGCATGGCACGGCATGGCACCGGCATGGCACGGCATGGCACCGGCATGGCACGGCATGGCACCGGCATGGCACCGGCATGGCACGGCATGGCACCGGCATGGCACGGCATGGCACCGGCATGGCACGGCATGGCACCGGCATGGCACGGCATGGCACCGGCATGGCACGGCATGGCACGGCATGGCACCGGCATGGCACGGCATGGCACCGGCATGGCACCGGCATGGCACGGCATGGCACCGGCATGGCACGGCATGGAATGGCATGGAATGGCATGGAATGGCATGGAATGGCATGGAATGGCATGGAATGGCATGGAATGGCATGGAATGGCATGGAATGGCATGGAATGGCATGGAATGGCATGGAATGGCATGGAATGGCATGGAATGGCATGGAATGGCATGGAATGGCATGGAATGGCATGGAATGGCATGGAATGGCATGGAATGGCATGGAATGGCTTGGAATGGCATGGAATGGCATGGAATGGCATGGAATGGCATGGAATGGCATGGAATGGCATGGAATGGCATGGAATGGCATGGAATGGCATGGAATGGCATGGAATGGCATGGAATGGCATGGAATGGCATGGCACCGCATTGAGTGGCATGGAATGGCATGGACTGGCATGGACTGGCATGGAATGGAATGGAATGGCATGGCACCGCATGGCCCGGCATGGCACGGCATGGCACGGCATGGCACGGCATGGCACGGCATGGCACGGCATGGCACGGCATGGCACGGCATGGCATGGCATGGCACGGCATGGCACGGCATGGCACGGCATGGCACGGCATGGCACGGCATGGCACGGCATGGCACGGCATGGCACCGGCATGGCACGGCATGGCACCGGCATGGCACGGCATGGCACCGGCATGGCACGGCATGGCACCGGCATGGCACGGCATGGCACCGGCATGGCACGGCATGGCACCGGCATGGCACGGCATGGCACCGGCATGGCACGGCATGGAATGGCATGGAATGGCATGGAATGGCATGGAATGGCATGGAATGGCATGGAATGGCATGGAATGGCATGGAATGGCATGGAATGGCATGGAATGGCATGGAATGGCATGGAATGGCATGGAATGGCATGGCACCGCATTGAGTGGCATGGAATGGCATGGAATGGCATGGAATGGCATGGAATGGCATGGAATGGCATGGAATGGCATGGAATGGCATGGAATGGCATGGCACCGCATTGAGTGGCATGGAATGGCATGGACTGGCATGGAATGGCATGGACTGGCATGGACTGGCATGGAATGGCATGGAATGGCATGGAACGGCATGGAATGGCATGGAATGGCATGGAATGGCATGGAATGGCTTGGAATGGCATGGAATGGCATGGAATGGCATGGAATGGCATGGAATGGCATGGAATGGCATGGAATGGCATGGAATGGCATGGAATGGCATGGAATGGCATGGAATGGCATGGAATGGCATGGAATGGCATGGAATGGCATGGAATGGCATGGAATGGCATGGAATGGCATGGAATGGCATGGAATGGCATGGAATGGCATGGAATGGCATGGAATGGCATGGAATGGCATGGAATGGCATGGAATGGCATGGAATGGCATGGAATGGCATGGAATGGCATGGAATGGCATGGAATGGCATGGAATGGCATGGAATGGCATGGAATGGCATGGAATGGCATGGAATGGCATGGAATGGCATGGAATGGCATGGAATGGCATGGAATGGCATGGAATGGCATGGAATGGCATGGAATGGCATGGAATGGCATGGAATGGCATGGAATGGCATGGAATGGCATGGAATGGCATGGAATGGCATGGAATGGCATGGAATGGCATGGAATGGCATGGAATGGCATGGAATGGCATGGAATGGCATGGAATGGCATGGAATGGCATGGAATGGCATGGAATGGCATGGAATGGCATGGAATGGCATGGAATGGCATGGAATGGCATGGAATGGCATGGAATGGCATGGAATGTCATGGAATGGCATGGAATGGCATGGAATGGCATGGCACCGCATTGAGTGGCATGGAATGGCATGGAATGGCATGGACTGGCATGGACTGGCATGGAATGGCATGGAATGGCATGGCACCGCATGGCCCGGCATGGCACGGCATGGCACGGCATGGCACGGCATGGCACGACATGGCACGGCATGGCACGGCATGGCACGGCATGGCACCGGCATGGCACCGGCATGGCACGGCATGGCACCGGCATAGCACGGCATGGCACCGGCATGGCACGGCATGGCACGGCATGGCACGGCATGGCACGGCATGGCACGGCATGGCACGGCATGGCACGGCATGGCACGGCATGGCACGGCATGGCACGGCATGGCACGGCATGGCACGGCATGGCACGGCATGGCACGGCATGGCACCGGCATGGCACGGCATGGCACCGGCATGGCACCGGCATGGCACGGCATGGCACCGGCATGGCACGGCATGGCACCGGCATGGCACGGCATGGCACGGCATGGCACCGGCATGGCACGGCATGGCACCGGCATGGCACCGGCATGGCACGGCATGGCACCGGCATGGAATGGCATGGAATGGCATGGAATGGCATGGAATGGCATGGAATGGCATGGAATGGCATGGAATGGCATGGAATGGCATGGAATGGCATGGAATGGCATGGAATGGCATGGAATGGCATGGAATGGCATGGAATGGCATGGCACCGCATTGAGTGGCATGGCACGGCATGGCACCGGCATGGCACCGGCATGGCACCGGCATGGCACGGCATGGCACCGGCATGGCACCGGCATGGCACCGGCATGGCACGGCATGGCACCGGCATGGCACGGCATGGCACCGGCATGGCACGGCATGGCACCGGCATGGCACGGCATGGCACCGGCATGGCACGGCATGGCACCGGCATGGCACGGCATGGCACCGGCATGGCACGGCATGGCACCGGCATGGCACGGCATGGCACGGCATGGCACCGGCATGGCACGGCATGGCACCGGCATGGAATGGCATGGAATGGCATGGAATGGCATGGAATGGCATGGAATGGCATGGAATGGCATGGAATGGCATGGAATGGCATGGAATGGCATGGAATGGCTTGGAATGGCATGGAATGGCATGGAATGGCATGGAATGGCATGGAATGGCATGGAATGGCATGGAATGGCATGGAATGGCATGGAATGGCATGGAATGGCATGGAATGGCATGGAATGGCATGGAATGGCATGGAATGGCATGGAATGGCATGGCACCGCATTGAGTGGCATGGAATGGCATGGAATGGCATGGAATGGCATGGCACCGCATTGAGTGGCATGGAATGGCATGGACTGGCATGGACTGGCATGGAATGGCATGGAATGGCATGGAATGGCATGGAATGGCATGGAATGGCATGGAATGGCATGGAATGGCATGGAATGGCATGGACTGGCATGGAATGGCATGGACTGGCATGGACTGGCATGGAATGGCATGGACTGGCATGGCACCGCATGGCCCGGCATGGCACCGCATGGCCCGGCATGGCACGGCATGGCACGGCATGGCACGGCATGGCACGGCATGGCACGGCATGGCACGGCATGGCGCGGCATGGCACGGCATGGCACCGGCATGGCACGGCATGGCACCGGCATGGCACGGCATGGCACCGGCATGGCACGGCATGGCACCGGCATGGCACGGCATGGCACCGGCATGGCACCGGCATGGCACCGGCATGGCACCGGCATGGCACCGGCATGGCACGGCATGGCACCGGCATGGCACGGCATGGCACCGGCATGGCACGGCATGGCACCGGCATGGCACGGCATGGGACCGGCATGGCACGGCATGGCACCGGCATGGCACGGCATGGCACCGGCATGGCACGGCATGGCACCGGCATGGCACGGCATGGCACCGGCATGGCACGGCATGGAATGGCATGGAATGGCATGGAATGGCATGGAATGGCATGGAATGGCATGGAATGGCATGGAATGGCATGGAATGGCATGGAATGGCATGGAATGGCATGGAATGGCATGGAATGGCATGGAATGGCTTGGAATGGCATGGAATGGCATGGAATGGCATGGAATGGCATGGAATGGCATGGAATGGCATGGAATGGCATGGAATGGCATGGAATGGCATGGAATGGCATGGCACCGCATTGAGTGGCATGGAATGGCATGGACTGGCATGGACTGGCATGGAATGGAATGGAATGGCATGGCACCGCATGGCCCGGCATGGCACGGCATGGCACGGCATGGCACGGCATGGCACGGCATGGCACGGCATGGCACGGCATGGCACGGCATGGCACGGCATGGCACGGCATGGCACGGCATGGCACGGCATGGCACGGCATGGCACGGCATGGCACGGCATGGCACGGCATGGCACGGCATGGCACGGCATGGCACGGCATGGCACGGCATGGCACGGCATGGCACGGCATGGCACGGCATGGCACGGCATGGCACGGCATGGCACGGCATGGCACGGCATGGCACGGCATGGCACGGCATGGCACGGCATGGCACGGCATGGCACGGCATGGCACGGCATGGCACGGCATGGCACGGCATGGCACGGCATGGCACGGCATGGCACGGCATGGCACGGCATGGCACGGCATGGCACGGCATGGCACGGCATGGCACGGCATGGCACGGCATGGCACGGCATGGCACGGCATGGCACGGCATGGCACGGCATGGCACGGCATGGCACGGCATGGCACGGCATGGCACGGCATGGCACGGCATGGCACGGCATGGCACGGCATGGCACGGCATGGCACGGCATGGCACGGCATGGCACGGCATGGCACGGCATGGCACGGCATGGCACGGCATGGCACGGCATGGCACGGCATGGCACGGCATGGCACGGCATGGCACGGCATGGCACGGCATGGCACGGCATGGCACGGCATGGCACGGCATGGCACGGCATGGCACGGCATGGCACGGCATGGCACGGCATGGCACGGCATGGCACCGGCATGGCACGGCATGGCACCGGCATGGCACGGCATGGCACCGGCATGGCACGGCATGGCACCGGCATGGCACGGCATGGCACCGGCATGGCACGGCATGGAATGGCATGGAATGGCATGGAATGGCATGGAATGGCATGGAATGGCATGGAATGGCATGGAATGGCATGGAATGGCATGGAATGGCATGGAATGGCATGGAATGGCATGGAATGGCATGGAATGGCATGGAATGGCATGGAATGGCATGGAATGGCATGGAATGGCATGGAATGGCATGGAATGGCATGGAATGGCATGGAATGGCATGGAATGGCATGGAATGGCATGGAATGGCATGGAATGGCATGGAATGGCATGGAATGGCATGGAATGGCATGGAATGGCATGGAATGGCATGGAATGGCATGGAATGGCATGGAATGGCATGGAATGGCATGGAATGGCATGGAATGGCATGGAATGGCATGGAATGGCATGGAATGGCATGGAATGGCATGGCACCGCATTGAGTGGCATGGAATGGCATGGAATGGCATGGAATGGCATGGAATGGCATGGAATGGCATGGCACCGCATTGAGTGGCATGGAATGGCATGGACTGGCATGGAATGGCATGGACTGGCATGGACTGGCATGGAATGGCATGGAATGGCATGGAACGGCATGGAATGGCATGGAATGGCATGGAATGGCATGGAATGGCTTGGAATGGCATGGAATGGCATGGAATGGCATGGAATGGCATGGAATGGCATGGAATGGCATGGAATGGCATGGAATGGCATGGAATGGCATGGAATGGCATGGAATGGCATGGAATGGCATGGAATGGCATGGAATGGCATGGAATGGCATGGAATGGCATGGAATGGCATGGAATGGCATGGAATGGCATGGAATGGCATGGAATGGCATGGAATGGCATGGAATGGCATGGAATGGCATGGAATGGCATGGAATGGCATGGAATGGCATGGAATGGCATGGAATGGCATGGAATGGCATGGAATGGCATGGAATGGCATGGAATGGCATGGAATGGCATGGAATGGCATGGAATGGCATGGAATGGCATGGAATGGCATGGAATGGCATGGAATGGCATGGAATGGCATGGAATGGCATGGAATGGCATGGAATGGCATGGAATGGCATGGAATGGCATGGAATGGCATGGAATGGCATGGAATGGCATGGAATGGCATGGAATGGCATGGAATGGCATGGAATGGCATGGAATGGCATGGAATGGCATGGAATGGCATGGAATGGCATGGAATGGCATGGAATGGCATGGAATGGCATGGAATGGCATGGAATGGCATGGAATGGCATGGAATGGCATGGAATGGCATGGAATGGCATGGAATGTCATGGAATGGCATGGAATGGCATGGAATGGCATGGCACCGCATTGAGTGGCATGGAATGGCATGGACTGGCATGGACTGGCATGGAATGGCATGGAATGGCATGGCACCGCATGGCCCGGCATGGCACGGCATGGCACGGCATGGCACGGCATGGCACGGCATGGCACGGCATGGCACGGCATGGCACGGCATGGCACGGCATGGCACGGCATGGCACGGCATGGCACCGGCATGGCACCGGCATGGCACGGCATGGCACCGGCATGGCACGGCATGGCACCGGCATGGCACGGCATGGCACCGGCATGGCACGGCATGGCACCGGCATGGCACGGCATGGCACCGGCATGGCACGGCATGGCACCGGCATGGCACCGGCATGGCACCGGCATGGCACCGGCATGGCACCGGCATGGCACGGCATGGCACCGGCATGGCACGGCATGGCACCGGCATGGCACGGCATGGCACCGGCATGGCACGGCATGGCACCGGCATGGCACGGCATGGCACCGGCATGGCACGGCATGGCACCGGCATGGCACGGCATGGAATGGCATGGAATGGCATGGAATGGCATGGAATGGCATGGAATGGCATGGAATGGCATGGAATGGCATGGAATGGCATGGAATGGCATGGAATGGCATGGAATGGCATGGAATGGCATGGAATGGCATGGAATGGCATGGAATGGCATGGAATGGCATGGAATGGCTTGGAATGGCATGGAATGGCATGGAATGGCATGGAATGGCATGGAATGGCATGGAATGGCATGGAATGGCATGGAATGGCATGGAATGGCATGGAATGGCATGGAATGGCATGGAATGGCATGGCACCGCATTGAGTGGCATGGAATGGCATGGACTGGCATGGACTGGCATGGAATGGAATGGAATGGCATGGCACCGCATGGCCCGGCATGGCACGGCATGGCACGGCATGGCACGGCATGGCACGGCATGGCACGGCATGGCACGGCATGGCACGGCATGGCACGGCATGGCACGGCATGGCACGGCATGGCACGGCATGGCACGGCATGGCACGGCATGGCACGGCATGGCACGGCATGGCACGGCATGGCACGGCATGGCACGGCATGGCACGGCATGGCACGGCATGGCACCGGCATGGCACGGCATGGCACCGGCATGGCACGGCATGGCACCGGCATGGCACGGCATGGCACCGGCATGGCACGGCATGGAATGGCATGGAATGGCATGGAATGGCATGGAATGGCATGGAATGGCATGGAATGGCATGGAATGGCATGGAATGGCATGGAATGGCATGGAATGGCATGGAATGGCATGGAATGGCATGGAATGGCATGGAATGGCATGGAATGGCATGGAATGGCATGGAATGGCATGGAATGGCATGGCACCGCATTGAGTGGCATGGAATGGCATGGAATGGCATGGAATGGCATGGAATGGCATGGAATGGCATGGAATGGCATGGCACCGCATTGAGTGGCATGGAATGGCATGGACTGGCATGGAATGGCATGGACTGGCATGGACTGGCATGGAATGGCATGGAATGGCATGGAACGGCATGGAATGGCATGGAATGGCATGGAATGGCATGGAATGGCATGGAATGGCTTGGAATGGCATGGAATGGCATGGAATGGCATGGAATGGCATGGAATGGCATGGAATGGCATGGAATGGCATGGAATGGCATGGAATGGCATGGAATGGCATGGAATGGCATGGAATGGCATGGAATGGCATGGAATGGCATGGAATGGCATGGAATGGCATGGAATGGCATGGAATGGCATGGAATGGCATGGAATGGCATGGAATGGCATGGAATGGCATGGAATGGCATGGAATGGCATGGAATGGCATGGAATGGCATGGAATGGCATGGAATGGCATGGAATGGCATGGAATGGCATGGAATGGCATGGAATGGCATGGAATGGCATGGAATGGCATGGAATGGCATGGAATGGCATGGAATGGCATGGAATGGCATGGAATGGCATGGAATGGCATGGAATGGCATGGAATGGCATGGAATGGCATGGAATGGCATGGAATGGCATGGAATGGCATGGAATGGCATGGAATGGCATGGAATGGCATGGAATGGCATGGAATGGCATGGAATGGCATGGAATGGCATGGAATGGCATGGAATGGCATGGAATGGCATGGAATGGCATGGAATGGCATGGAATGGCATGGAATGGCATGGAATGGCATGGAATGGCATGGAATGGCATGGAATGTCATGGAATGGCATGGAATGGCATGGCACCGCATTGAGTGGCATGGAATGGCATGGAATGGCATGGACTGGCATGGACTGGCATGGAATGGCATGGAATGGCATGGCACCGCATGGCCCGGCATGGCACGGCATGGCACGGCATGGCACGGCATGGCACGACATGGCACGGCATGGCACGGCATGGCACGGCATGGCACCGGCATGGCACCGGCATGGCACGGCATGGCACCGGCATAGCACGGCATGGCACCGGCATGGCACGGCATGGCACGGCATGGCACGGCATGGCACGGCATGGCACGGCATGGCACGGCATGGCACGGCATGGCACGGCATGGCACGGCATGGCACCGGCATGGCACGGCATGGCACCGGCATGGCACCGGCATGGCACGGCATGGCACCGGCATGGCACGGCATGGCACCGGCATGGCACGGCATGGCACCGGCATGGCACGGCATGGCACCGGCATGGCACGGCATGGCACGGCATGGCACCGGCATGGCACGGCATGGCACCGGCATGGCACCGGCATGGCACGGCATGGCACCGGCATGGCACGGCATGGAATGGCATGGAATGGCATGGAATGGCATGGAATGGCATGGAATGGCATGGAATGGCATGGAATGGCATGGAATGGCATGGAATGGCATGGAATGGCATGGAATGGCATGGAATGGCTTGGAATGGCATGGAATGGCATGGAATGGCATGGAATGGCATGGAATGGCATGGAATGGCATGGAATGGCATGGAATGGCATGGAATGGCATGGAATGGCATGGAATGGCATGGCACCGCATTGAGTGGCATGGCACGGCATGGCACCGGCATGGCACGGCATGGCACCGGCATGGCACGGCATGGCACCGGCATGGCACGGCATGGCACCGGCATGGCACGGCATGGCACCGGCATGGCACGGCATGGCACCGGCATGGCACGGCATGGCACCGGCATGGCACGGCATGGCACCGGCATGGCACGGCATGGCACCGGCATGGCACGGCATGGCACCCGCATGGCACGGCATGGCACCGGCATGGCACGGCATGGCACCGGCATGGCACGGCATGGCACCGGCATGGCACGGCATGGCACCGGCATGGCACGGCATGGCACCGGCATGGCACGGCATGGCACCGGCATGGCACGGCATGGCACCGGCATGGCACGGCATGGCACCGGCATGGCACCGGCATGGCACCGGCATGGCACCGGCATGGCACCGGCATGGCACGCCATGGCACCGGCATGGCACGGCATGGCACCGGCATGGCACGGCATGGCACCGGCATGGCACGGCATGGGACCGGCATGGCACGGCATGGCACCGGCATGGCACGGCATGGCACCGGCA
The DNA here is from genome assembly GCA_963971235.1 of Cryptus armator. Lineage (NCBI taxonomy): Eukaryota > Metazoa > Arthropoda > Insecta > Hymenoptera > Ichneumonidae > Cryptus > Cryptus armator. The sequence goes on along the minus strand of CAXARG010000263.1, from coordinate 172,458 downwards.
TGGCACGGCATGGCACCGGCATGGCACGGCATGGCACCGGCATGGCACGGCATGGCACCGGCATGGCACGGCATGGCACCGGCATGGCACGGCATGGCACCGGCATGGCACGGCATGGAATGGCATGGAATGGCATGGAATGGCATGGAATGGCATGGAATGGCATGGAATGGCATGGAATGGCATGGAATGGCATGGAATGGCATGGAATGGCATGGAATGGCATGGAATGGCTTGGAATGGCATGGAATGGCATGGAATGGCATGGAATGGCATGGAATGGCATGGAATGGCATGGAATGGCATGGAATGGCATGGAATGGCATGGAATGGCATGGAATGGCATGGAATGGCATGGAATGGCATGGAATGGCATGGCACCGCATTGAGTGGCATGGAATGGCATGGACTGGCATGGACTGGCATGGAATGGAATGGAATGGCATGGCACCGCATGGCCCGGCATGGCACGGCATGGCACGGCATGGCACGGCATGGCACGGCATGGCACGGCATGGCACGGCATGGCACCGGCATGGCACGGCATGGCACCGGCATGGCACGGCATGGCACCGGCATGGCACGGCATGGCACCGGCATGGCACGGCATGGCACCGGCATGGCACGGCATGGAATGGCATGGAATGGCATGGAATGGCATGGAATGGCATGGAATGGCATGGAATGGCATGGAATGGCATGGAATGGCATGGAATGGCATGGAATGGCATGGAATGGCATGGAATGGCATGGCACCGCATTGAGTGGCATGGCACGGCATGGCACCGGCATGGCACGGCATGGCACCGGCATGGCACGGCATGGCACCGGCATGGCACGGCATGGCACCGGCATGGCACGGCATGGCACCGGCATGGCACGGCATGGCACCGGCATGGCACGGCATGGCACCGGCATGGCACCGGCATGGCACCGGCATGGCACGGCATGGCACCGGCATGGCACGGCATGGCACCGGCATGGCACGGCATGGCACCGGCATGGCACGGCATGGCACCGGCATGGCACGGCATGGCACCGGCATGGCACGGCATGGCACCGGCATGGCACGGCATGGCACCGGCATGGCACGGCATGGCACCGGCATGGCACGGCATGGCACCGGCATGGCACGGCATGGCACCGGCATGGCACGGCATGGCACCGGCATGGCACGGCATGGCACCGGCATGGCACCGGCATGGCACCGGCATGGCACGGCATGGCACCGGCATGGCACCGGCATGGCACCGGCATGGCACGGCATGGCACCGGCATGGCACGGCATGGCACCGGCATGGCACGGCATGGCACCGGCATGGCACGGCATGGCACCGGCATGGCACGGCATGGCACCGGCATGGCACGGCATGGCACCGGCATGGCACGGCATGGCACCGGCATGGCACGGCATGGCACGGCATGGCACCGGCATGGCACGGCATGGCACCGGCATGGAATGGCATGGAATGGCATGGAATGGCATGGAATGGCATGGAATGGCATGGAATGGCATGGAATGGCATGGAATGGCTTGGAATGGCATGGAATGGCATGGAATGGCATGGAATGGCATGGAATGGCATGGAATGGCATGGAATGGCATGGAATGGCATGGAATGGCATGGAATGGCATGGAATGGCATGGAATGGCATGGAATGGCATGGAATGGCATGGAATGGCATGGCACCGCATTGAGTGGCATGGAATGGCATGGAATGGCATGGAATGGCATGGCACCGCATTGAGTGGCATGGAATGGCATGGACTGGCATGGACTGGCATGGAATGGCATGGAATGGCATGGAATGGCATGGAATGGCATGGAATGGCATGGAATGGCATGGAATGGCATGGACTGGCATGGAATGGCATGGACTGGCATGGAATGGCATGGACTGGCATGGACTGGCATGGAATGGCATGGACTGGCATGGCACCGCATGGCCCGGCATGGCACCGCATGGCCCGGCATGGCACGGCATGGCACGGCATGGCACGGCATGGCACGGCATGGCACGGCATGGCACGGCATGGCACGGCATGGCGCGGCATGGCACGGCATGGCGCGGCATGGCACAGCATGGCACGGCATGGCACGGCATGGCACGGCATGGCACGGCATGGCACCGGCATGGCACGGCATGGCACCGGCATGGCACGGCATGGCACGGCATGGCACGGCATGGCACGGCATGGCACGGCATGGCACCGGCATGGCACCGGCATGGCACCGGCATGGCACCGGCATGGCACGGCATGGCACCGGCATGGCACGGCATGGCACCGGCATGGCACGGCATGGCACCGGCATGGCACGGCATGGCACGGCATGGCACCGGCATGGCACGGCATGGCACCGGCATGGCACGGCATGGCACGGCATGGCACCGGCATGGCACGGCATGGCACCGGCATGGCACGGCATGGCACCGGCATGGCACGGCATGGCACCGGCATGGCACGGCATGGCACCGGCATGGCACGGCATGGCACCGGCATGGCACGGCATGGCACCGGCATGGCACGGCATGGCACCGGCATGGCACGGCATGGCACCGGCATGGCACGGCATGGCACCGGCATGGCACGGCATGGCACCGGCATGGCACGGCATGGCACCGGCATGGCACGGCATGGCACCGGCATGGCACGGCATGGCACCGGCATGGCACGGCATGGCACCGGCATGGCACGGCATGGCACCGGCATGGCACGGCATGGCACCGGCATGGCACGGCATGGCACCGGCATGGCACGGCATGGCACCGGCATGGCACGGCATGGCACCGGCATGGCACCGGCATGGCACCGGCATGGCACCGGCATGGCACCGGCATGGCACGGCATGGCACCGGCATGGCACGGCATGGCACCGGCATGGCACGGCATGGCACCGGCATGGCACGGCATGGGACCGGCATGGCACGGCATGGCACCGGCATGGCACGGCATGGCACCGGCATGGCACGGCATGGCACCGGCATGGCACGGCATGGCACCGGCATGGCACGGCATGGAATGGCATGGAATGGCATGGAATGGCATGGAATGGCATGGAATGGCATGGAATGGCATGGAATGGCATGGAATGGCATGGAATGGCATGGAATGGCTTGGAATGGCATGGAATGGCATGGAATGGCATGGAATGGCATGGAATGGCATGGAATGGCATGGAATGGCATGGAATGGCATGGAATGGCATGGAATGGCATGGAATGGCATGGAATGGCATGGAATGGCATGGCACCGCATTGAGTGGCATGGAATGGCATGGACTGGCATGGACTGGCATGGAATGGAATGGAATGGCATGGCACCGCATGGCCCGGCATGGCACGGCATGGCACGGCATGGCACGGCATGGCACGGCATGGCACGGCATGGCACGGCATGGCACGGCATGGCACGGCATGGCACGGCATGGCACGGCATGGCACGGCATGGCACGGCATGGCACGGCATGGCACGGCATGGCACGGCATGGCACGGCATGGCACGGCATGGCACGGCATGGCACGGCATGGCACGGCATGGCACGGCATGGCACGGCATGGCACGGCATGGCACGGCATGGCACGGCATGGCACGGCATGGCACGGCATGGCACGGCATGGCACGGCATGGCACGGCATGGCACGGCATGGCACGGCATGGCACCGGCATGGCACGGCATGGCACCGGCATGGCACGGCATGGCACCGGCATGGCACGGCATGGCACCGGCATGGCACGGCATGGAATGGCATGGAATGGCATGGAATGGCATGGAATGGCATGGAATGGCATGGAATGGCATGGAATGGCATGGAATGGCATGGAATGGCATGGAATGGCATGGAATGGCATGGAATGGCATGGAATGGCATGGAATGGCATGGAATGGCATGGAATGGCATGGAATGGCATGGAATGGCATGGCACCGCATTGAGTGGCATGGCACGGCATGGCACCGGCATGGCACGGCATGGCACCGGCATGGCACGGCATGGCACCGGCATGGCACGGCATGGCACCGGCATGGCACGGCATGGCACCGGCATGGCACGGCATGGCACCGGCATGGCACCGGCATGGCACCGGCATGGCACGGCATGGCACCGGCATGGCACGGCATGGCACCGGCATGGCACGGCATGGCACCGGCATGGCACGGCATGGCACCGGCATGGCACGGCATGGCACCGGCATGGCACGGCATGGCACCGGCATGGCACGGCATGGCACCGGCATGGCACGGCATGGCACCGGCATGGCACGGCATGGCACCGGCATGGCACGGCATGGCACCGGCATGGCACGGCATGGCACCGGCATGGCACGGCATGGCACCGGCATGGCACGGCATGGCACCGGCATGGCACCGGCATGGCACCGGCATGGCACGGCATGGCACCGGCATGGCACCGGCATGGCACCGGCATGGCACGGCATGGCACCGGCATGGCACGGCATGGCACCGGCATGGCACGGCATGGCACCGGCATGGCACGGCATGGCACCGGCATGGCACGGCATGGCACCGGCATGGCACGGCATGGCACCGGCATGGCACGGCATGGCACCGGCATGGCACGGCATGGCACGGCATGGCACCGGCATGGCACGGCATGGCACCGGCATGGAATGGCATGGAATGGCATGGAATGGCATGGAATGGCATGGAATGGCATGGAATGGCATGGAATGGCATGGAATGGCATGGAATGGCTTGGAATGGCATGGAATGGCATGGAATGGCATGGAATGGCATGGAATGGCATGGAATGGCATGGAATGGCATGGAATGGCATGGAATGGCATGGAATGGCATGGAATGGCATGGAATGGCATGGAATGGCATGGAATGGCATGGAATGGCATGGAATGGCATGGAATGGCATGGAATGGCATGGAATGGCATGGAATGGCATGGAATGGCATGGCACCGCATTGAGTGGCATGGAATGGCATGGAATGGCATGGAATGGCATGGCACCGCATTGAGTGGCATGGAATGGCATGGACTGGCATGGACTGGCATGGAATGGCATGGAATGGCATGGAATGGCATGGAATGGCATGGAATGGCATGGAATGGCATGGAATGGCATGGACTGGCATGGAATGGCATGGACTGGCATGGACTGGCATGGAATGGCATGGACTGGCATGGCACCGGCATGGCACCGGCATGGCACCGGCATGGCACGGCATGGCACCGGCATGGCACGGCATGGCACCGGCATGGCACGGCATGGCACCGGCATGGCACGGCATGGCACGGCATGGCACCGGCATGGCACGGCATGGCACCGGCATGGCACGGCATGGAATGGCATGGAATGGCATGGAATGGCATGGAATGGCATGGCACCGGCATGGCACGGCATGGCACCGGCATGGCACGGCATGGCACCGGCATGGCACGGCATGGCACCGGCATGGCACGGCATGGCACCGGCATGGCACCGGCATGGCACCGGCATGGCACCGGCATGGCACCGGCATGGCACGGCATGGCACCGGCATGGCACGGCATGGCACCGGCATGGCACGGCATGGCACCGGCATGGCACGGCATGGCACCGGCATGGCACGGCATGGCACCGGCATGGCACGGCATGGCACCGGCATGGCACGGCATGGCACCGGCATGGCACGGCATGGCACCGGCATGGCACGGCATGGCACCGGCATGGCACGGCATGGCACCGGCATGGCACGGCATGGCACCGGCATGGCACGGCATGGCACCGGCATGGCACGGCATGGCACCGGCATGGCACGGCATGGCACCGGCATGGCACGGCATGGCACCGGCATGGCACGGCATGGCACCGGCATGGCACGGCATGGCACCGGCATGGCACCGGCATGGCACCGGCATGGCACCGGCATGGCACCGGCATGGCACGGCATGGCACCGGCATGGCACGGCATGGCACCGGCATGGCACGGCATGGCACCGGCATGGCACGGCATGGGACCGGCATGGCACGGCATGGCACCGGCATGGCACGGCATGGCACCGGCATGGCACGGCATGGCACCGGCATGGCACGGCATGGCACCGGCATGGCACGGCATGGAATGGCATGGAATGGCATGGAATGGCATGGAATGGCATGGAATGGCATGGAATGGCATGGAATGGCATGGAATGGCATGGAATGGCATGGAATGGCATGGCACCGCATTGAGTGGCATGGAATGGCATGGACTGGCATGGACTGGCATGGAATGGAATGGAATGGCATGGCACCGCATGGCCCGGCATGGCACGGCATGGCACGGCATGGCACGGCATGGCACGGCATGGCACGGCATGGCACGGCATGGCACGGCATGGCACGGCATGGCACGGCATGGCACGGCATGGCACGGCATGGCACGGCATGGCACGGCATGGCACGGCATGGCACGGCATGGCACGGCATGGCACGGCATGGCACGGCATGGCACGGCATGGCACGGCATGGCACGGCATGGCACGGCATGGCACGGCATGGCACGGCATGGCACGGCATGGCACGGCATGGCACGGCATGGCACGGCATGGCACGGCATGGCACGGCATGGCACGGCATGGCACGGCATGGCACGGCATGGCACGGCATGGCACGGCATGGCACGGCATGGCACGGCATGGCACGGCATGGCACCGGCATGGCACGGCATGGCACCGGCATGGCACGGCATGGCACCGGCATGGCACGGCATGGCACCGGCATGGCACGGCATGGCACCGGCATGGCACGGCATGGCACCGGCATGGCACGGCATGGCACCGGCATGGCACGGCATGGCACCGGCATGGCACGGCATGGCACCGGCATGGCACGGCATGGAATGGCATGGAATGGCATGGAATGGCATGGAATGGCATGGAATGGCATGGAATGGCATGGAATGGCATGGAATGGCATGGAATGGCATGGAATGGCATGGAATGGCATGGAATGGCATGGAATGGCATGGAATGGCATGGAATGGCATGGAATGGCATGGAATGGCATGGAATAGCATGGAATGGCATGGAATGGCATGGAATGGCATGGAATGGCATGGAATGGCATGGAATGGCATGGAATGGCATGGAATGGCATGGCACCGCATTGAGTGGCATGGAATGGCATGGAATGGCATGGAATGGCATGGAATGGCATGGAATGGCATGGCACCGCATTGAGTGGCATGGAATGGCATGGACTGGCATGGAATGGCATGGACTGGCATGGACTGGCATGGAATGGCATGGAATGGCATGGAACGGCATGGAATGGCATGGAATGGCATGGAATGGCATGGAATGGCTTGGAATGGCATGGAATGGCATGGAATGGCATGGAATGGCATGGAATGGCATGGAATGGCATGGAATGGCATGGAATGGCATGGAATGGCATGGAATGGCATGGAATGGCATGGAATGGCATGGAATGGCATGGAATGGCATGGAATGGCATGGAATGGCATGGAATGGCATGGAATGGCATGGAATGGCATGGAATGGCATGGAATGGCATGGAATGGCATGGAATGGCATGGAATGGCATGGAATGGCATGGAATGGCATGGAATGGCATGGAATGGCATGGAATGGCATGGAATGGCATGGAATGGCATGGAATGGCATGGAATGGCATGGAATGGCATGGAATGGCATGGAATGGCATGGAATGGCATGGAATGGCATGGAATGGCATGGAATGGCATGGAATGGCATGGAATGGCATGGAATGGCATGGAATGGCATGGAATGGCATGGAATGGCATGGAATGGCATGGAATGGCATGGAATGGCATGGCACCGCATTGAGTGGCATGGAATGGCATGGACTGGCATGGACTGGCATGGAATGGCATGGAATGGCATGGCACCGCATGGCACGGCATGGCACGGCATGGCACGGCATGGCACGGCATGGCACGGCATGGCACGGCATGGCACGGCATGGCACGGCATGGCACGGCATGGCACGGCATGGCACGGCATGGCACGGCATGGCACGGCATGGCACGGCATGGCACGGCATGGCACGGCATGGCACGGCATGGCACGGCATGGCACGGCATGGCACGGCATGGCACGGCATGGCACGGCATGGCACCGGCATGGCACGGCATGGCACCGGCATGGCACGGCATGGCACCGGCATGGCACGGCATGGCACCGGCATGGCACGGCATGGCACCGGCATGGCACGGCATGGCACCGGCATGGCACGGCATGGCACCGGCATGGCACGGCATGGCACCGGCATGGCACGGCATGGCACCGGCATGGCACGGCATGGAATGGCATGGAATGGCATGGAATGGCATGGAATGGCATGGAATGGCATGGAATGGCATGGAATGGCATGGAATGGCATGGAATGGCATGGAATGGCATGGAATGGCATGGAATGGCATGGAATGGCATGGAATGGCATGGAATGGCATGGAATGGCATGGAATGGCATGGAATAGCATGGAATGGCATGGAATGGCATGGAATGGCATGGAATGGCATGGAATGGCATGGAATGGCATGGAATGGCATGGAATGGCATGGCACCGCATTGAGTGGCATGGAATGGCATGGAATGGCATGGAATGGCATGGAATGGCATGGAATGGCATGGCACCGCATTGAGTGGCATGGAATGGCATGGACTGGCATGGAATGGCATGGACTGGCATGGACTGGCATGGAATGGCATGGAATGGCATGGAACGGCATGGAATGGCATGGAATGGCATGGAATGGCATGGAATGGCTTGGAATGGCATGGAATGGCATGGAATGGCATGGAATGGCATGGAATGGCATGGAATGGCATGGAATGGCATGGAATGGCATGGAATGGCATGGAATGGCATGGAATGGCATGGAATGGCATGGAATGGCATGGAATGGCATGGAATGGCATGGAATGGCATGGAATGGCATGGAATGGCATGGAATGGCATGGAATGGCATGGAATGGCATGGAATGGCATGGAATGGCATGGAATGGCATGGAATGGCATGGAATGGCATGGAATGGCATGGAATGGCATGGAATGGCATGGAATGGCATGGAATGGCATGGAATGGCATGGAATGGCATGGAATGGCATGGAATGGCATGGAATGGCATGGAATGGCATGGAATGGCATGGAATGGCATGGAATGGCATGGAATGGCATGGAATGGCATGGAATGGCATGGAATGGCATGGAATGGCATGGAATGGCATGGAATGGCATGGAATGGCATGGAATGGCATGGAATGGCATGGCACCGCATTGAGTGGCATGGAATGGCATGGACTGGCATGGACTGGCATGGAATGGCATGGAATGGCATGGCACCGCATGGCACGGCATGGCACGGCATGGCACGGCATGGCACGGCATGGCACGGCATGGCACGGCATGGCACGGCATGGCACGGCATGGCACGGCATGGCACGGCATGGCACGGCATGGCACGGCATGGCACGGCATGGCACGGCATGGCACGGCATGGCACGGCATGGCACGGCATGGCACGGCATGGCACGGCATGGCACGGCATGGCACGGCATGGCACGGCATGGCACGGCATGGCACGGCATGGCACGGCATGGCACGGCATGGCACGGCATGGCACGGCATGGCACGGCATGGCACGGCATGGCACGGCATGGCACCGGCATGGCACGGCATGGCACGGCATGGACTGGCATGGACTGGCATGGAATGGCATGGAATGGCATGGCACCGCATGGCCCGGCATGGCACGGCATGGCACGGCATGGCACGGCATGGCACGACATGGCACGGCATGGCACGGCATGGCACGGCATGGCACCGGCATGGCACCGGCATGGCACGGCATGGCACCGGCATAGCACGGCATGGCACGGCATGGCACCGGCATAGCACGGCATGGCACGGCATGGCACGGCATGGCACGGCATGGCACGGCATGGCACGGCATGGCACGGCATGGCACGGCATGGCACGGCATGGCACCGGCATGGCACGGCATGGCACCGGCATGGCACCGGCATGGCACGGCATGGCACCGGCATGGCACGGCATGGCACCGGCATGGCACGGCATGGCACGACATGGCACGGCATGGCACCGGCATGGCACCGGCATGGCACGGCATGGCACCGGCATAGCACGGCATGGCACGGCATGGCACGGCATGGCACGGCATGGCACGGCATGGCACGGCATGGCACGGCATGGCACGGCATGGCACGGCATGGCACGGCATGGCACCGGCATGGCACCGGCATGGCACGGCATGGCACCGGCATAGCACGGCATGGCACGGCATGGCACGGCATGGCACGGCATGGCACGGCATGGCACGGCATGGCACGGCATGGCACGGCATGGCACGGCATGGCACGGCATGGCACGGCATGGCACCGGCATGGCACGGCATGGCACCGGCATGGCACCGGCATGGCACGGCATGGCACCGGCATGGCACGGCATGGCACCGGCATGGCACGGCATGGCACCGGCATGGCACGGCATGGCACGGCATGGCACCGGCATGGCACGGCATGGCACCGGCATGGCACCGGCATGGCACGGCATGGCACCGGCATGGCACGGCATGGAATGGCATGGAATGGCATGGAATGGCATGGAATGGCATGGAATGGCATGGAATGGCATGGAATGGCATGGAATGGCATGGAATGGCATGGAATGGCATGGAATGGCATGGAATGGCATGGAATGGCATGGAATGGCATGGAATGGCTTGGAATGGCATGGAATGGCATGGAATGGCATGGAATGGCATGGAATGGCATGGAATGGCATGGAATGGCATGGAATGGCATGGAATGGCATGGAATGGCATGGAATGGCATGGAATGGCATGGAATGGCATGGCACCGCATTGAGTGGCATGGCACGGCATGGCACCGGCATGGCACGGCATGGCACCGGCATGGCACGGCATGGCACCGGCATGGCACGGCATGGCACCGGCATGGCACGGCATGGCACCGGCATGGCACGGCATGGCACCGGCATGGCACGGCATGGCACCGGCATGGCACGGCATGGCACCGGCATGGCACGGCATGGCACCGGCATGGCACGGCATGGCACCGGCATGGCACGGCATGGCACCGGCATGGCACGGCATGGCACCGGCATGGCACGGCATGGCACCGGCATGGCACGGCATGGCACCGGCATGGCACGGCATGGCACCGGCATGGCACGGCATGGCACCGGCATGGCACGGCATGGCACCGGCATGGCACGGCATGGCACCGGCATGGCACGGCATGGCACCGGCATGGCACGGCATGGCACCGGCATGGCACGGCATGGCACCGGCATGGCACCGGCATGGCACCGGCATGGCACCGGCATGGCACCGGCATGGCACCGGCATGGCACCGGCATGGCACCGGCATGGCACCGGCATGGCACGGCATGGCACCGGCATGGCACGGCATGGCACCGGCATGGCACGGCATGGCACCGGCATGGCACGGCATGGCACCGGCATGGCACGGCATGGCACCGGCATGGCACGGCATGGCACCGGCATGGCACGGCATGGCACCGGCATGGCACGGCATGGCACCGGCATGGCACGGCATGGCACCGGCATGGCACGGCATGGCACCGGCATGGCACGGCATGGCACGGCATGGCACCGGCATGGCACGGCATGGCACCGGCATGGAATGGCATGGAATGGCATGGAATGGCATGGAATGGCATGGAATGGCATGGAATGGCATGGAATGGCATGGAATGGCATGGAATGGCTTGGAATGGCATGGAATGGCATGGAATGGCATGGAATGGCATGGAATGGCATGGAATGGCATGGAATGGCATGGAATGGCATGGAATGGCATGGAATGGCATGGAATGGCATGGCACCGCATTGAGTGGCATGGAATGGCATGGACTGGCATGGACTGGCATGGAATGGCATGGAATGGCATGGCACCGCATGGCCCGGCATGGCACGGCATGGCACGGCATGGCACGGCATGGCACGGCATGGCACGGCATGGCACCGGCATGGCACGGCATGGAATGGCATGGAATGGCATGGAATGGCATGGAATGGCATGGAATGGCATGGAATGGCATGGCACCGGCATGGCACGGCATGGCACCGGCATGGCACGGCATGGCACCGGCATGGCACGGCATGGCACCGGCATGGCACGGCATGGCACCGGCATGGCACCGGCATGGCACGGCATGGCACCGGCATGGCACGGCATGGCACCGGCATGGCACGGCATGGCACCGGCATGGCACGGCATGGCACCGGCATGGCACGGCATGGCACCGGCATGGCACGGCATGGCACCGGCATGGCACGGCATGGCACCGGCATGGCACGGCATGGCACCGGCATGGCACGGCATGGCACCGGCATGGCACGGCATGGCACCGGCATGGCACGGCATGGCACCGGCATGGCACGGAATGGCACCGGCATGGCACGGCATGGCACCGGCATGGCACGGCATGGCACCGGCATGGCACGGCATGGCACCGGCATGGCACGGCATGGCACCGGCATGGCACGGCATGGCACCGGCATGGCACGGCATGGCACCGGCATGGCACGGCATGGCACCGGCATGGCACGGCATGGCACCGGCATGGCACGGCATGGCACCGGCATGGCACGGCATGGCACCGGCATGGCACGGCATGGCACCGGCATGGCACGGCATGGCACCGGCATGGCACGGCATGGCACCGGCATGGCACGGCATGGCACCGGCATGGCACGGCATGGCACCGGCATGGCACGGCATGGCACCGGCATGGCACCGGCATGGCACCGGCATGGCACGGCATGGCACCGGCATGGCACCGGCATGGCACCGGCATGGCACGGCATGGCACCGGCATGGCACGGCATGGCACCGGCATGGCACGGCATGGCACCGGCATGGCACGGCATGGCACCGGCATGGCACGGCATGGCACCGGCATGGCACGGCATGGCACCGGCATGGCACGGCATGGCACCGGCATGGCACGGCATGGCACCGGCATGGCACGGCATGGCACGGCATGGCACGGCATGGCACGGCATGGCACCGGCATGGAATGGCATGGAATGGCATGGAATGGCATGGAATGGCATGGAATGGCATGGCACCGCATTGAGTGGCATGGAATGGCATGGACTGGCATGGACTGGCATGGAATGGCATGGAATGGCATGGCACCGCATGGCCCGGCATGGCACGGCATGGCACGGCATGGCACGGCATGGCACGGCATGGCACGGCATGGCACGGCATGGCACGGCATGGCACGGCATGGCACGGCATGGCACGGCATGGCACGGCATGGCACGGCATGGCACGGCATGGCACCGGCATGGCACGGCATGGCACCGGCATGGCACGGCATGGCACCGGCATGGCACGGCATGGCACGGCATGGCACGGCATGGCATGGCACGGCATGGCACGGCATGGCACGGCATGGCACGGCATGGACTGGCATGGAATGGCATGGAATGGCATGGCACCGCATGGCCCGGCATGGCACGGCATGGCACGGCATGGCACGGCATGGCACGGCATGGCACGGCATGGCACGGCATGGCACGGCATGGCACGGCATGGCACGGCATGGCACGGCATGGCACGGCATGGCACGGCATGGCACGGCATGGCACGGCATGGCACGGCATGGCACGGCATGGCACGGCATGGCACGGCATGGCACGGCATGGCACGGCATGGCACGGCATGGCACGGCATGGCACGGCATGGCACGGCATGGCACCGGCATGGCACGGCATGGCACCGGCATGGCACGGCATGGCACCGGCATGGCACGGCATGGCACCGGCATGGCACGGCATGGAATGGCATGGAATGGCATGGAATGGCATGGAATGGCATGGAATGGCATGGAATGGCATGGAATGGCATGGAATGGCATGGAATGGCATGGAATGGCATGGAATGGCATGGAATGGCATGGAATGGCATGGCACCGCATTGAGTGGCATGGCACGGCATGGCACCGGCATGGCACGGCATGGCACCGGCATGGCACGGCATGGCACCGGCATGGCACGGCATGGCACCGGCATGGCACGGCATGGCACCGGCATGGCACGGCATGGCACCGGCATGGCACGGCATGGCACCGGCATGGCACGGCATGGCACCGGCATGGCACCGGCATGGCACCGGCATGGCACGGCATGGCACCGGCATGGCACGGCATGGCACCGGCATGGCACGGCATGGCACCGGCATGGCACGGCATGGCACCGGCATGGCACGGCATGGCACCGGCATGGCACGGCATGGCACCGGCATGGCACGGCATGGCACCGGCATGGCACGGCATGGCACCGGCATGGCACGGCATGGCACCGGCATGGCACGGCATGGCACCGGCATGGCACGGCATGGCACCGGCATGGCACCGGCATGGCACCGGCATGGCACGGCATGGCACCGGCATGGCACCGGCATGGCACCGGCATGGCACGGCATGGCACCGGCATGGCACGGCATGGCACCGGCATGGCACGGCATGGCACCGGCATGGCACGGCATGGCACCGGCATGGCACGGCATGGCACCGGCATGGCACGGCATGGCACCGGCATGGCACCGGCATGGCACGGCATGGCACCGGCATGGAATGGCATGGAATGGCATGGAATGGCATGGAATGGCATGGAATGGCATGGAATGGCATGGAATGGCATGGAATGGCTTGGAATGGCATGGAATGGCATGGAATGGCATGGAATGGCATGGAATGGCATGGAATGGCATGGAATGGCATGGAATGGCATGGAATGGCATGGAATGGCATGGAATGGCATGGCACCGCATTGAGTGGCATGGAATGGCATGGAATGGCATGGAATGGCATGGCACCGCATTGAGTGGCATGGAATGGCATGGACTGGCATGGACTGGCATGGAATGGCATGGAATGGCATGGAATGGCATGGAATGGCATGGAATGGCATGGAATGGCATGGAATGGCATGGACTGGCATGGAATGGCATGGACTGGCATGGACTGGCATGGAATGGCATGGACTGGCATGGCACCGCATGGCCCGGCATGGCACCGCATGGCCCGGCATGGCACGGCATGGCACGGCATGGCACGGCATGGCACGGCATGGCACGGCATGGCACCGGCATGGCACGGCATGGCACCGGCATGGCACGGCATGGCACCGGCATGGCACGGCATGGCACCGGCATGGCACGGCATGGCACCGGCATGGCACGGCATGGCACCGGCATGGCACGGCATGGCACCGGCATGGCACGGCATGGCACCGGCATGGCACGGCATGGCACCGGCATGGCACGGCATGGCACCGGCATGGCACGGCATGGCACCGGCATGGCACGGCATGGCACCGGCATGGCACGGCATGGCACCGGCATGGCACGGCATGGCACCGGCATGGCACCGGCATGGCACCGGCATGGCACCGGCATGGCACCGGCATGGCACGGCATGGCACCGGCATGGCACGGCATGGCACCGGCATGGCACGGCATGGGACCGGCATGGCACGGCATGGGACCGGCATGGCACGGCATGGCACCGGCATGGCACGGCATGGCACCGGCATGGCACGGCATGGCACCGGCATGGCACGGCATGGCACCGGCATGGCACGGCATGGAATGGCATGGAATGGCATGGAATGGCATGGAATGGCATGGAATGGCATGGAATGGCATGGAATGGCATGGAATGGCTTGGAATGGCATGGAATGGCATGGAATGGCATGGAATGGCATGGAATGGCATGGAATGGCATGGAATGGCATGGAATGGCATGGAATGGCATGGAATGGCATGGAATGGCATGGCACCGCATTGAGTGGCATGGAATGGCATGGACTGGCATGGACTGGCATGGAATGGAATGGAATGGCATGGCACCGCATGGCCCGGCATGGCACGGCATGGCACGGCATGGCACGGCATGGCACGGCATGGCACGGCATGGCACGGCATGGCACGGCATGGCACGGCATGGCACGGCATGGCACGGCATGGCACGGCATGGCACGGCATGGCACGGCATGGCACGGCATGGCACGGCATGGCACGGCATGGCACGGCATGGCACGGCATGGCACGGCATGGCACGGCATGGCACGGCATGGCACGGCATGGCACGGCATGGCACGGCATGGCACGGCATGGCACGGCATGGCACGGCATGGCACGGCATGGCACGGCATGGCACGGCATGGCACGGCATGGCACGGCATGGCACGGCATGGCACGGCATGGCACGGCATGGCACGGCATGGCACGGCATGGCACGGCATGGCACGGCATGGCACGGCATGGCACGGCATGGCACGGCATGGCACCGGCATGGCACGGCATGGCACCGGCATGGCACGGCATGGCACCGGCATGGCACGGCATGGCACCGGCATGGCACGGCATGGAATGGCATGGAATGGCATGGAATGGCATGGAATGGCATGGAATGGCATGGAATGGCATGGAATGGCATGGAATGGCATGGAATGGCATGGAATGGCATGGAATGGCATGGAATGGCATGGAATGGCATGGAATGGCATGGAATGGCATGGAATGGCATGGAATGGCATGGAATGGCATGGAATGGCATGGAATGGCATGGCACCGCATTGAGTGGCATGGAATGGCATGGAATGGCATGGAATGGCATGGAATGGCATGGAATGGCATGGCACCGCATTGAGTGGCATGGAATGGCATGGACTGGCATGGAATGGCATGGACTGGCATGGACTGGCATGGAATGGCATGGAATGGCATGGAACGGCATGGAATGGCATGGAATGGCATGGAATGGCTTGGAATGGCATGGAATGGCATGGAATGGCATGGAATGGCATGGAATGGCATGGAATGGCATGGAATGGCATGGAATGGCATGGAATGGCATGGAATGGCATGGAATGGCATGGAATGGCATGGAATGGCATGGAATGGCATGGAATGGCATGGAATGGCATGGAATGGCATGGAATGGCATGGAATGGCATGGAATGGCATGGAATGGCATGGAATGGCATGGAATGGCATGGAATGGCATGGAATGGCATGGAATGGCATGGAATGGCATGGAATGGCATGGAATGGCATGGAATGGCATGGAATGGCATGGAATGGCATGGAATGGCATGGAATGGCATGGAATGGCATGGAATGGCATGGAATGGCATGGAATGGCATGGAATGGCATGGAATGGCATGGAATGGCATG
The DNA here is from genome assembly GCA_963971235.1 of Cryptus armator. Taxonomy (NCBI): domain Eukaryota; kingdom Metazoa; phylum Arthropoda; class Insecta; order Hymenoptera; family Ichneumonidae; genus Cryptus; species Cryptus armator. Next base: position 155,213 of record CAXARG010000263.1, on the reverse strand, counting down.
GAATGGCATGGAATGGCATGGAATGGCATGGAATGGCATGGAATGGCATGGAATGGCATGGAATGGCATGGAATGGCATGGAATGGCATGGAATGGCATGGAATGGCATGGAATGGCATGGAATGGCATGGAATGGCATGGAATGGCATGGAATGGCATGGAATGGCATGGAATGGCATGGAATGGCATGGAATGGCATGGAATGGCATGGAATGTCATGGAATGGCATGGAATGGCATGGAATGGCATGGCACCGCATTGAGTGGCATGGAATGGCATGGACTGGCATGGACTGGCATGGAATGGCATGGAATGGCATGGCACCGCATGGCCCGGCATGGCACGGCATGGCACGGCATGGCACGGCATGGCACGGCATGGCACGGCATGGCACGGCATGGCACGGCATGGCACGGCATGGCACGGCATGGCACGGCATGGCACGGCATGGCACCGGCATGGCACCGGCATGGCACGGCATGGCACCGGCATAGCACGGCATGGCACCGGCATGGCACGGCATGGCACGGCATGGCACGGCATGGCACGGCATGGCACGGCATGGCACGGCATGGCACCGGCATGGCACGGCATGGCACCGGCATGGCACCGGCATGGCACGGCATGGCACCGGCATGGCACGGCATGGCACCGGCATGGCACGGCATGGCACGGCATGGCACCGGCATGGCACGGCATGGCACCGGCATGGCACCGGCATGGCACGGCATGGCACCGGCATGGCACGGCATGGAATGGCATGGAATGGCATGGAATGGCATGGAATGGCATGGAATGGCATGGAATGGCATGGAATGGCATGGAATGGCATGGAATGGCATGGAATGGCATGGAATGGCATGGAATGGCTTGGAATGGCATGGAATGGCATGGAATGGCATGGAATGGCATGGAATGGCATGGAATGGCATGGAATGGCATGGAATGGCATGGAATGGCATGGAATGGCATGGAATGGCATGGAATGGCATGGAATGGCATGGAATGGCATGGCACCGCATTGAGTGGCATGGCACGGCATGGCACCGGCATGGCACGGCATGGCACCGGCATGGCACGGCATGGCACCGGCATAGCACGGCATGGCACCGGCATGGCACGGCATGGCACGGCATGGCACGGCATGGCACGGCATGGCACGGCATGGCACGGCATGGCACGGCATGGCACGGCATGGCACGGCATGGCACGGCATGGCACGGCATGGCACGGCATGGCACGGCATGGCACGGCATGGCACGGCATGGCACGGCATGGCACCGGCATGGCACGGCATGGCACCGGCATGGCACCGGCATGGCACGGCATGGCACCGGCATGGCACGGCATGGCACCGGCATGGCACGGCATGGCACGGCATGGCACGGCATGGCACGGCATGGCACCGGCATGGCACGGCATGGCACCGGCATGGCACCGGCATGGCACGGCATGGCACCGGCATGGCACGGCATGGAATGGCATGGAATGGCATGGAATGGCATGGAATGGCATGGAATGGCATGGAATGGCATGGAATGGCATGGAATGGCATGGAATGGCATGGAATGGCATGGAATGGCATGGAATGGCATGGAATGGCATGGAATGGCATGGAATGGCATGGAATGGCTTGGAATGGCATGGAATGGCATGGCACCGCATTGAGTGGCATGGCACGGCATGGCACCGGCATGGCACGGCATGGCACCGGCATGGCACGGCATGGCACCGGCATGGCACGGCATGGCACCGGCATGGCACGGCATGGCACCGGCATGGCACGGCATGGCACCGGCATGGCACGGCATGGCACCGGCATGGCACGGCATGGCACCGGCATGGCACGGCATGGCACGGCATGGCACCGGCATGGCACGGCATGGCACCGGCATGGCACGGCATGGCACCGGCATGGCACGGCATGGCACCGGCATGGCACGGCATGGCACCGGCATGGCACGGCATGGCACCGGCATGGCACGGCATGGCACCGGCATGGCACGGCATGGCACCGGCATGGCACGGCATGGCACCGGCATGGCACGGCATGGCACCGGCATGGCACGGCATGGCACCGGCATGGCACGGCATGGCACCGGCATGGCACGGCATGGCACCGGCATGGCACGGCATGGCACCGGCATGGCACGGCATGGCACCGGCATGGCACGGCATGGCACCGGCATGGCACCGGCATCGCACCGGCATGGCACGGCATGGCACCGGCATGGCACCGGCATGGCACCGGCATGGCACGGCATGGCACCGGCATGGCACCGGCATGGCACCGGCATGGCACCGGCATGGCACCGGCATGGCACGGCATGGCACCGGCATGGCACGGCATGGCACCGGCATGGCACGGCATGGCACCGGCATGGCACGGCATAGCACCGGCATGGCACGGCATGGCACCGGCATGGCACGGCATGGCACGGCATGGCACCGGCATGGCACGGCATGGCACCGGCATGGAATGGCATGGAATGGCATGGAATGGCATGGAATGGCATGGAATGGCATGGAATGGCATGGAATGGCATGGAATGGCATGGAATGGCTTGGAATGGCATGGAATGGCATGGAATGGCATGGAATGGCATGGAATGGCATGGAATGGCATGGAATGGCATGGAATGGCATGGAATGGCATGGAATGGCATGGAATGGCATGGAATGGCATGGAATGGCATGGAATGGCATGGAATGGCATGGAATGGCATGGAATGGCATGGCACCGCATTGAGTGGCATGGAATGGCATGGAATGGCATGGAATGGCATGGCACCGCATTGAGTGGCATGGAATGGCATGGACTGGCATGGACTGGCATGGACTGGCATGGACTGGCATGGAATGGCATGGAATGGCATGGCACCGCATGGCCCGGCATGGCACGGCATGGCACGGCATGGCACGGCATGGCACGGCATGGCACGGCATGGCACGGCATGGCACGGCATGGCACGGCATGGCACGGCATGGCACGGCATGGCACCGGCATGGCACGGCATGGCACCGGCATGGCACGGCATGGCACCGGCATGGCACGGCATGGAATGGCATGGAATGGCATGGAATGGCATGGAATGGCATGGAATGGCATGGAATGGCATGGAATGGCATGGAATGGCATGGAATGGCATGGAATGGCATGGAATGGCATGGAATGGCATGGAATGGCATGGAATGGCATGGAATGGCATGGAATGGCATGGAATGGCATGGAATGGCATGGAATGGCATGGAATGGCATGGAATGGCATGGAATGGCATGGAATGGCATGGAATGGCATGGAATGGCATGGAATGGCATGGAATGGCATGGAATGGCATGGAATGGCATGGAATGGCATGGAATGGCATGGAATGGCATGGCACCGGCATGGCACGGCATGGCACCGGCATGGCACGGCATGGCACCGGCATGGCACGGCATGGCACCGGCATGGCACGGCATGGAATGGCATGGAATGGCATGGAATGGCATGGAATGGCATGGAATGGCATGGAATGGCATGGAATGGCATGGAACGGCATGGAATGGCATGGAATGGAATGGAATGGCATGGAATGGCTTGGAATGGCATGGAATGGCTTGGAATGGCATGGAATGGCATGGAATGGCATGGAATGGCATGGAATGGCATGGAATGGCATGGAATGGCATGGAATGGCATGGAATGGCATGGAATGGCATGGAATGGCATGGAATGGCATGGAATGGCATGGAATGGCATGGAATGGCATGGAATGGCATGGAATGGCATGGAATGGCATGGAATGGCATGGAATGGCATGGAATGGCATGGAATGGCATGGAATGGCATGGAATGGCATGGAATGGCATGGAATGGCATGGAATGGCATGGAATGGCATGGAATGGCATGGAATGGCATGGCACCGCATTGAGTGGCATGGAATGGCATGGACTGGCATGGACTGGCATGGAATGGCATGGCACCGCATGGCCCGGCATGGCACGGCATGGCACGGCATGGCACGGCATGGCACGGCATGGCACGGCATGGCACGGCATGGCACGGCATGGCACCGGCATGGCACGGCATGGCACGGCATGGCACGGCATGGCACGGCATGGCACGGCATGGCACGGCATGGCACGGCATGGCACGGCATGGCACGGCATGGCACGGCATGGCACGGCATGGCACCGGCATGGCACGGCATGGCACCGGCATGGCACCGGCATGGCACGGCATGGCACCGGCATGGCACGGCATGGCACCGGCATGGCACCGGCATGGCACGGCATGGCACCGGCATGGCACGGCATGGCACCGGCATGGCACGGCATGGCACCGGCATGGCACGGCATGGCACCGGCATGGCACGGCATGGCACCGGCATGGCACGGCATGGCACCGGCATGGCACGGCATGGAATGGCATGGCACGGCATGGAATGGCATGGAATGGCATGGAATGGCATGGAATGGCATGGAATGGCATGGAATGGCATGGAATGGCATGGAATGGCATGGAATGGCATGGAATGGCATGGAATGGCATGGAATGGCATGGAATGGCATGGAATGGCATGGAATGGCATGGAATGGCATGGAATGGCATGGAATGGCATGGACTGGCATGGAATGGCATGGAATGGCATGGAATGGCATGGAATGGCATGGAACGGCATGGAATGGCATGGAATGGCATGGAATGGCATGGAACGGCATGGAATGGCATGGAATGGCATGGAATGGCATGGAATGGCTTGGAATGGCATGGAATGGCTTGGAATGGCATGGAATGGCATGGAATGGCATGGAATGGCATGGAATGGCATGGAATGGCATGGAATGGCATGGAATGGCATGGAATGGCATGGAATGGCATGGAATGGCATGGAATGGCATGGAATGGCATGGAATGGCATGGAATGGCATGGAATGGCATGGAATGGCATGGAATGGCATGGAATGGCATGGAATGGCATGGAATGGCATGGAATGGCATGGAATGGCATGGCACCGCATTGAGTGGCATGGAATGGCATGGACTGGCATGGACTGGCATGGAATGGCATGGAATGGCATGGCACCGCATGGCCCGGCATGGCACGGCATGGCACGGCATGGCACGGCATGGCACGGCATGGCACGGCATGGCACGGCATGGCACGGCATGGCACCGGCATGGCACGGCATGGCACGGCATGGCACGGCATGGCACGGCATGGCACGGCATGGCACGGCATGGCACGGCATGGCACGGCATGGCACGGCATGGCACGGCATGGCACGGCATGGCACCGGCATGGCACGGCATGGCACCGGCATGGCACCGGCATGGCACGGCATGGCACCGGCATGGCACGGCATGGCACCGGCATGGCACCGGCATGGCACGGCATGGCACCGGCATGGCACGGCATGGCACCGGCATGGCACGGCATGGCACCGGCATGGCACGGCATGGCACCGGCATGGCACGGCATGGCACCGGCATGGCACGGCATGGCACCGGCATGGCACGGCATGGAATGGCATGGCACGGCATGGAATGGCATGGAATGGCATGGAATGGCATGGAATGGCATGGAATGGCATGGCACCGGCATGGCACGGCATGGCACCGGCATGGCACGGCATGGCACCGGCATGGCACGGCATGGCACCGGCATGGCACCGGCATGGCACCGGCATGGCACCGGCATGGCACCGGCATGGCACCGGCATGGCACCGGCATGGCACCGGCATGGCACCGGCATGGCACCGGCATGGCACCGGCATGGCACCGGCATGGCACCGGCATGGCACCGGCATGGCACCGGCATGGCACCGGCATGGCACCGGCATGGCACGGCATGGCACCGGCATGGCACGGCATGGCACCGGCATGGCACGGCATGGCACCGGCATGGCACGGCATGGCACCGGCATGGCACGGCATGGCACCGGCATGGCACGGCATGGCACCGGCATGGCACGGCATGGCACCGGCATGGCACGGCATGGCACCGGCATGGCACGGCATGGCACCGGCATGGCACCGGCATGGCACGGCATGGCACCGGCATGGCACGGCATGGCACCGGCATGGCACGGCATGGCACCGGCATGGCACGGCATGGCACCGGCATGGCACGGCATGGCACCGGCATGGCACGGCATGGCACCGGCATGGCACGGCATGGCACCGGCATGGCACGGCATGGCACCGGCATGGCACGGCATGGCACCGGCATGGCACGGCATGGCACCGGCATGGCACGGCATGGCACCGGCATGGCACGGCATGGCACCGGCATGGCACGGCATGGCACCGGCATGGCACGGCATGGCACCGGCATGGCACGGCATGGCACCGGCATGGCACGGCATGGCACCGGCATGGCACGGCATGGCACCGGCATGGCACGGCATGGCACCGGCATGGCACGGCATGGCACCGGCATGGCACCGGCATGGCACCGGCATGGCACGGCATGGCACCGGCATGGCACCGGCATGGCACCGGCATGGCACGGCATGGCACCGGCATGGCACGGCATGGCACCGGCATGGCACGGCATGGCACCGGCATGGCACGGCATGGCACCGGCATGGCACGGCATGGCACCGGCATGGCACGGCATGGCACCGGCATGGCACGGCATGGCACGGCATGGCACCGGCATGGAATGGCATGGAATGGCATGGAATGGCATGGCACCGCATTGAGTGGCATGGAATGGCATGGACTGGCATGGACTGGCATGGAATGGCATGGAATGGCATGGCACCGCATGGCCCGGCATGGCACGGCATGGCACGGCATGGCACGGCATGGCACGGCATGGCACGGCATGGCACGGCATGGCACGGCATGGCACGGCATGGCACGGCATGGCACGGCATGGCACGGCATGGCACCGGCATGGCACGGCATGGCACCGGCATGGCACGGCATGGCACGGCATGGCACGGCATGGCACGGCATGGCACGGCATGGCACGGCATGGCACGGCATGGACTGGCATGGAATGGCATGGAATGGCATGGCACCGCATGGCCCGGCATGGCACGGCATGGCACGGCATGGCACGGCATGGCACGGCATGGCACGGCATGGCACGGCATGGCACGGCATGGCACGGCATGGCACCGGCATGGCACGGCATGGCACCGGCATGGCACGGCATGGCACCGGCATGGCACGGCATGGCACCGGCATGGCACGGCATGGCACCGGCATGGCACGGCATGGAATGGCATGGAATGGCATGGAATGGCATGGAATGGCATGGAATGGCATGGAATGGCATGGAATGGCATGGAATGGCATGGAATGGCATGGAATGGCATGGAATGGCATGGCACCGCATTGAGTGGCATGGCACGGCATGGCACCGGCATGGCACGGCATGGCACCGGCATGGCACGGCATGGCACCGGCATGGCACGGCATGGCACCGGCATGGCACGGCATGGCACCGGCATGGCACGGCATGGCACCGGCATGGCACGGCATGGCACCGGCATGGCACGGCATGGCACCGGCATGGCACGGCATGGCACCGGCATGGCACGGCATGGCACCGGCATGGCACGGCATGGCACCGGCATGGCACGGCATGGCACCGGCATGGCACGGCATGGCACCGGCATGGCACGGCATGGCACCGGCATGGCACGGCATGGCACCGGCATGGCACGGCATGGCACCGGCATGGCACCGGCATGGCACCGGCATGGCACGGCATGGCACCGGCATGGCACCGGCATGGCACCGGCATGGCACGGCATGGCACCGGCATGGCACGGCATGGCACCGGCATGGCACGGCATGGCACCGGCATGGCACGGCATGGCACCGGCATGGCACGGCATGGCACCGGCATGGCACGGCATGGCACCGGCATGGCACGGCATGGCACGGCATGGCACCGGCATGGCACGGCATGGCACCGGCATGGAATGGCATGGAATGGCATGGAATGGCATGGAATGGCATGGAATGGCATGGAATGGCATGGAATGGCATGGAATGGCATGGAATGGCTTGGAATGGCATGGAATGGCATGGAATGGCATGGAATGGCATGGAATGGCATGGAATGGCATGGAATGGCATGGAATGGCATGGAATGGCATGGAATGGCATGGAATGGCATGGAATGGCATGGAATGGCATGGAATGGCATGGAATGGCATGGAATGGCATGGAATGGCATGGAATGGCATGGAATGGCATGGAATGGCATGGCACCGCATTGAGTGGCATGGAATGGCATGGAATGGCATGGAATGGCATGGCACCGCATTGAGTGGCATGGAATGGCATGGACTGGCATGGACTGGCATGGAATGGCATGGAATGGCATGGAATGGCATGGCACCGCATGGCCCGGCATGGCACGGCATGGCACGGCATGGCACGGCATGGCACGGCATGGCACGGCATGGCACGGCATGGCACGGCATGGCACGGCATGGCACCGGCATGGCACGGCATGGCACCGGCATGGCACGGCATGGCACCGGCATGGCACGGCATGGAATGGCATGGAATGGCATGGAATGGCATGGAATGGCATGGAATGGCATGGAATGGCATGGAATGGCATGGAATGGCATGGAATGGCATGGAATGGCATGGAATGGCATGGAATGGCATGGAATGGCATGGAATGGCATGGAATGGCATGGAATGGCATGGAATGGCATGGAATGGCATGGAATGGCATGGAATGGCATGGAATGGCATGGAATGGCATGGAATGGCATGGAATGGCATGGAATGGCATGGAATGGCATGGAATGGCATGGAATGGCATGGAATGGCATGGAATGGCATGGAATGGCATGGAATGGCATGGAATGGCATGGAATGGCATGGAATGGCATGGAATGGCATGGAATGGCATGGAATGGCATGGAATGGCATGGAATGGCATGGAATGGCATGGAATGGCATGGAATGGCATGGAATGGCATGGACTGGCATGGACTGGCATGGACTGGCATGGAATGGCATGGAATGGCATGGAACGGCATGGAATGGCATGGAACGGCATGGAATGGCATGGAATGGCATGGAATGGCATGGAATGGCTTGGAATGGCATGGAATGGCATGGAATGGCATGGAATGGCATGGAATGGCATGGAATGGCATGGAATGGCATGGAATGGCATGGAATGGCATGGAATGGCATGGAATGGCATGGAATGGCATGGAATGGCATGGAATGGCATGGAATGGCATGGAATGGCATGGAATGGCATGGAATGGCATGGAATGGCATGGAATGGCATGGAATGGCATGGAATGGCATGGAATGGCATGGCACCGCATTGAGTGGCATGGAATGGCATGGACTGGCATGGACTGGCATGGAATGGCATGGAATGGCATGGCACCGCATGGCCCGGCATGGCACGGCATGGCACGGCATGGCACGGCATGGCACGGCATGGCACGGCATGGCACGGCATGGCACCGGCATGGCACGGCATGGCACGGCATGGCACGGCATGGCACGGCATGGCACGGCATGGCACGGCATGGCACGGCATGGCACGGCATGGCACGGCATGGCACGGCATGGCACGGCATGGCACCGGCATGGCACGGCATGGCACCGGCATGGCACCGGCATGGCACGGCATGGCACCGGCATGGCACGGCATGGCACCGGCATGGCACGGCATGGCACCGGCATGGCACCGGCATGGCACGGCATGGCACCGGCATGGCACGGCATGGCACCGGCATGGCACGGCATGGCACCGGCATGGCACGGCATGGCACCGGCATGGCACGGCATGGAATGGCATGGAATGGCATGGAATGGCATGGAATGGCATGGAATGGCATGGAATGGCATGGAATGGCATGGAATGGCATGGAATGGCATGGAATGGCATGGAATGGCATGGAATGGCATGGAATGGCATGGAATGGCATGGAATGGCATGGAATGGCATGGAATGGCATGGAATGGCATGGAATGGCATGGCACCGGCATGGCACGGCATGGCACCGGCATGGCACGGCATGGCACCGGCATGGCACGGCATGGCACCGGCATGGCACCGGCATGGCACGGCATGGCACCGGCATGGCACGGCATGGCACCGGCATGGCACGGCATGGCACCGGCATGGCACGGCATGGCACCGGCATGGCACGGCATGGCACCGGCATGGCACGGCATGGCACCGGCATGGCACGGCATGGCACCGGCATGGCACGGCATGGCACCGGCATGGCACGGCATGGCACCGGCATGGCACGGCATGGCACGGCATGGCACGGCATGGCACGGCATGGCACGGCATGGCACGGCATGGACTGGCATGGAATGGCATGGAATGGCATGGCACCGCATGGCCCGGCATGGCACGGCATGGCACGGCATGGCACGGCATGGCACGGCATGGCACGGCATGGCACGGCATGGCACGGCATGGCACGGCATGGCACGGCATGGCACGGCATGGCACGGCATGGCACGGCATGGCACGGCATGGCACGGCATGGCACCGGCATGGCACGGCATGGAATGGCATGGAATGGCATGGAATGGCATGGAATGGCATGGAATGGCATGGAATGGCATGGAATGGCATGGAATGGCATGGAATGGCATGGAATGGCATGGAATGGCATGGAATGGCATGGAATGGCATGGAATGGCATGGAATGGCATGGAATGGCATGGCACCGGCATGGCACGGCATGGCACCGGCATGGCACGGCATGGCACCGGCATGGCACGGCATGGCACCGGCATGGCACCGGCATGGCACGGCATGGCACCGGCATGGCACGGCATGGCACCGGCATGGCACGGCATGGAATGGCATGGAATGGCATGGAATGGCATGGAATGGCATGGAATGGCATGGAATGGCATGGAATGGCATGGAATGGCATGGAATGGCATGGAATGGCATGGAATGGCATGGAATGGCATGGAATGGCATGGAATGGCATGGAATGGCATGGAATGGCATGGAATGGCATGGAATGGCATGGAATGGCATGGCACCGCATTGAGTGGCATGGAATGGCATGGACTGGCATGGACTGGCATGGAATGGAATGGAATGGCATGGCACCGCATGGCCCGGCATGGCACGGCATGGCACGGCATGGCACGGCATGGCACGGCATGGCACGGCATGGCACGGCATGGCACGGCATGGCACGGCATGGCACGGCATGGCACGGCATGGCACGGCATGGCACGGCATGGCACGGCATGGCACGGCATGGCACGGCATGGCACGGCATGGCACGGCATGGCACGGCATGGCACGGCATGGCACGGCATGGCACGGCATGGCACCGGCATGGCACGGCATGGCACCGGCATGGCACCGGCATGGCACGGCATGGCACCGGCATGGCACGGCATGGCACCGGCATGGCACCGGCATGGCACGGCATGGCACCGGCATGGCACGGCATGGCACCGGCATGGCACGGCATGGCACCGGCATGGCACGGCATGGCACCGGCATGGCACGGCATGGCACCGGCATGGCACGGCATGGCACCGGCATGGCACGGCATGGAATGGCATGGAATGGCATGGAATGGCATGGAATGGCATGGAATGGCATGGAATGGCATGGAATGGCATGGCACCGGCATGGCACGGCATGGCACCGGCATGGCACGGCATGGCACCGGCATGGCACCGGCATGGCACCGGCATGGCACCGGCATGGCACCGGCATGGCACCGGCATGGCACCGGCATGGCACCGGCATGGCACCGGCATGGCACCGGCATGGCACCGGCATGGCACCGGCATGGCACCGGCATGGCACCGGCATGGCACGGCATGGCACCGGCATGGCACGGCATGGCACCGGCATGGCACGGCATGGCACCGGCATGGCACGGCATGGCACCGGCATGGCACGGCATGGCACCGGCATGGCACGGCATGGCACCGGCATGGCACGGCATGGCACCGGCATGGCACGGCATGGCACCGGCATGGCACGGCATGGCACCGGCATGGCACGGCATGGCACCGGCATGGCACGGCATGGCACCGGCATGGCACCGGCATGGCACGGCATGGCACCGGCATGGCACGGCATGGCACCGGCATGGCACGGCATGGCACCGGCATGGCACGGCATGGCACCGGCATGGCACGGCATGGCACCGGCATGGCACGGCATGGCACCGGCATGGCACGGCATGGCACCGGCATGGCACGGCATGGCACCGGCATGGCACGGCATGGCACCGGCATGGCACGGCATGGCACCGGCATGGCACGGCATGGCACCGGCATGGCACGGCATGGCACCGGCATGGCACGGCATGGCACCGGCATGGCACGGCATGGCACCGGCATGACACGGCATGGCACCGGCATGGCACGGCATGGCACCGGCATGGCACGGCATGGCACCGGCATGGCACGGCATGGCACCGGCATGGCACGGCATGGCACCGGCATGGCACGGCATGGCACCGGCATGGCACGGCATGGCACCGGCATGGCACCGGCATGGCACCGGCATGGCACGGCATGGCACCGGCATGGCACCGGCATGGCACCGGCATGGCACGGCATGGCACCGGCATGGCACGGCATGGCACCGGCATGGCACGGCATGGCACCGGCATGGCACGGCATGGCACCGGCATGGCACGGCATGGCACCGGCATGGCACGGCATGGCACCGGCATGGCACGGCATGGCACGGCATGGCACCGGCATGGAATGGCATGGAATGGCATGGAATGGCATGGCACCGCATTGAGTGGCATGGAATGGCATGGACTGGCATGGACTGGCATGGAATGGCATGGCACGGCATGGCACGGCATGGCACGGCATGGCACGGCATGGCACGGCATGGCACGGCATGGCACGGCATGGCACGGCATGGCACGGCATGGCACGGCATGGCACGGCATGGCACCGGCATGGCACGGCATGGCACCGGCATGGCACGGCATGGCACGGCATGGCACGGCATGGCACGGCATGGCACGGCATGGCACGGCATGGCACGGCATGGCACGGCATGGACTGGCATGGAATGGCATGGAATGGCATGGCACCGCATGGCCCGGCATGGCACGGCATGGCACGGCATGGCACGGCATGGCACGGCATGGCACGGCATGGCACGGCATGGCACGGCATGGCACGGCATGGCACGGCATGGCACGGCATGGCACGGCATGGCACCGGCATGGCACGGCATGGCACCGGCATGGCACGGCATGGCACCGGCATGGCACGGCATGGCACCGGCATGGCACGGCATGGCACCGGCATGGCACGGCATGGAATGGCATGGAATGGCATGGAATGGCATGGAATGGCATGGAATGGCATGGAATGGCATGGAATGGCATGGAATGGCATGGAATGGCATGGAATGGCATGGAATGGCATGGCACCGCATTGAGTGGCATGGCACGGCATGGCACCGGCATGGCACGGCATGGCACCGGCATGGCACGGCATGGCACCGGCATGGCACGGCATGGCACCGGCATGGCACGGCATGGCACCGGCATGGCACGGCATGGCACCGGCATGGCACGGCATGGCACCGGCATGGCACGGCATGGCACCGGCATGGCACGGCATGGCACCGGCATGGCACGGCATGGCACCGGCATGGCACGGCATGGCACCGGCATGGCACGGCATGGCACCGGCATGGCACGGCATGGCACCGGCATGGCACGGCATGGCACCGGCATGGCACGGCATGGCACCGGCATGGCACGGCATGGCACCGGCATGGCACGGCATGGCACCGGCATGGCACGGCATGGCACCGGCATGGCACCGGCATGGCACCGGCATGGCACGGCATGGCACCGGCATGGCACCGGCATGGCACCGGCATGGCACGGCATGGCACCGGCATGGCACGGCATGGCACCGGCATGGCACGGCATGGCACCGGCATGGCACGGCATGGCACCGGCATGGCACGGCATGGCACCGGCATGGCACGGCATGGCACCGGCATGGCACGGCATGGCACGGCATGGCACCGGCATGGCACGGCATGGCACCGGCATGGAATGGCATGGAATGGCATGGAATGGCATGGAATGGCATGGAATGGCATGGAATGGCATGGAATGGCATGGAATGGCATGGAATGGCTTGGAATGGCATGGAATGGCATGGAATGGCATGGAATGGCATGGAATGGCATGGAATGGCATGGAATGGCATGGAATGGCATGGAATGGCATGGAATGGCATGGAATGGCATGGAATGGCATGGAATGGCATGGAATGGCATGGAATGGCATGGCACCGCATTGAGTGGCATGGAATGGCATGGAATGGCATGGAATGGCATGGCACCGCATTGAGTGGCATGGAATGGCATGGACTGGCATGGACTGGCATGGAATGGCATGGAATGGCATGGAATGGCATGGCACCGCATGGCCCGGCATGGCACGGCATGGCACGGCATGGCACGGCATGGCACGGCATGGCACGGCATGGCACGGCATGGCACGGCATGGCACCGGCATGGCACGGCATGGCACCGGCATGGCACGGCATGGCACCGGCATGGCACGGCATGGAATGGCATGGAATGGCATGGAATGGCATGGAATGGCATGGAATGGCATGGAATGGCATGGAATGGCATGGAATGGCATGGAATGGCATGGAATGGCATGGAATGGCATGGAATGGCATGGAATGGCATGGAATGGCATGGAATGGCATGGAATGGCATGGAATGGCATGGAATGGCATGGAATGGCATGGAATGGCATGGAATGGCATGGAATGGCATGGAATGGCATGGAATGGCATGGAATGGCATGGAATGGCATGGAATGGCATGGAATGGCATGGAATGGCATGGAATGGCATGGAATGGCATGGAATGGCATGGAATGGCATGGAATGGCATGGAATGGCATGGAATGGCATGGAATGGCATGGAATGGCATGGAATGGCATGGAATGGCATGGAATGGCATGGAATGGCATGGAATGGCATGGAATGGCATGGAATGGCATGGAATGGCATGGAATGGCATGGAATGGCATGGAATGTCATGGAATGGCATGGAATGGCATGGAATGGCATGGCACCGCATTGAGTGGCATGGAATGGCATGGACTCGCATGGACTGGCATGGAATGGCATGGAATGGCATGGCCCGGCATGGCACGGCATGGCACGGCATGGCACGGCATGGCACGGCATGGCACGGCATGGCACGGCATGGCACGGCATGGCACGGCATGGCACGGCATGGCACGGCATGGCACGGCATGGCACCGGCATGGCACCGGCATGGCACGGCATGGCACCGGCATAGCACGGCATGGCACCGGCATGGCACGGCATGGCACGGCATGGCACGGCATGGCACGGCATGGCACGGCATGGCACGGCATGGCACGGCATGGCACGGCATGGCACGGCATGGCACGGCATGGCACGGCATGGCACGGCATGGCACGGCATGGCACGGCATGGCACGGCATGGCACCGGCATGGCACGGCATGGCACCGGCATGGCACCGGCATGGCACGGCATGGCACCGGCATGGCACGGCATGGCACCGGCATGGCACGGCATGGCACGGCATGGCACGGCATGGCACGGCATGGCACCGGCATGGCACGGCATGGCACCGGCATGGCACCGGCATGGCACGGCATGGCACCGGCATGGCACGGCATGGAATGGCATGGAATGGCATGGAATGGCATGGAATGGCATGGAATGGCATGGAATGGCATGGAATGGCATGGAATGGCATGGAATGGCATGGAATGGCATGGAATGGCATGGAATGGCATGGAATGGCATGGAATGGCTTGGAATGGCATGGAATGGCATGGAATGGCATGGAATGGCATGGAATGGCATGGAATGGCATGGAATGGCATGGAATGGCATGGAATGGCATGGAATGGCATGGAATGGCATGGAATGGCATGGAATGGCATGGAATGGCATGGAATGGCATGGCACCGCATTGAGTGGCATGGCACGGCATGGCACCGGCATGGCACGGCATGGCACCGGCATGGCACGGCATGGCACCGGCATGGCACGGCATGGCACCGGCATGGCACGGCATGGCACCGGCATGGCACGGCATGGCACCGGCATGGCACGGCATGGCACCGGCATGGCACGGCATGGCACCGGCATGGCACGGCATGGCACCGGCATGGCACGGCATGGCACCGGCATGGCACGGCATGGCACCGGCATGGCACGGCATGGCACCGGCATGGCACGGCATGGCACCGGCATGGCACGGCATGGCACCGGCATGGCACGGCATGGCACCGGCATGGCACGGCATGGCACCGGCATGGCACGGCATGGCACCGGCATGGCACGGCATGGCACCGGCATGGCACGGCATGGCACCGGCATGGCACGGCATGGCACCGGCATGGCACGGCATGGCACCGGCATGGCACGGCATGGCACCGGCATGGCACCGGCATCGCACCGGCATGGCACGGCATGGCACCGGCATGGCACCGGCATGGCACCGGCATGGCACGGCATGGCACCGGCATGGCACCGGCATGGCACCGGCATGGCACGGCATGGCACCGGCATGGCACGGCATGGCACCGGCATGGCACGGCATGGCACCGGCATGGCACGGCATGGCACCGGCATGGCACGGCATGGCACCGGCATGGCACGGCATGGCACCGGCATGGCACGGCATGGCACCGGCATGGCACGGCATGGCACGGCATGGCACCGGCATGGCACGGCATGGCACCGGCATGGAATGGCATGGAATGGCATGGAATGGCATGGAATGGCATGGAATGGCATGGAATGGCATGGAATGGCATGGAATGGCATGGAATGGCATGGAATGGCTTGGAATGGCATGGAATGGCATGGAATGGCATGGAATGGCATGGAATGGCATGGAATGGCATGGAATGGCATGGAATGGCATGGAATGGCATGGAATGGCATGGATGGCATGGAATGGCATGGAATGGCATGGAATGGCATGGAATGGCATGGCACCGCATTGAGTGGCATGGAATGGCATGGAATGGCATGGAATGGCATGGCACCGCATTGAGTGGCATGGAATGGCATGGACTGGCATGGACTGGCATGGAATGGCATGGAATGGCATGGCACCGCATGGCCCGGCATGGCACGGCATGGCACGGCATGGCACGGCATGGCACGGCATGGCACGGCATGGCACGGCATGGCACGGCATGGCACGGCATGGCACGGCATGGCACCGGCATGGCACGGCATGGCACCGGCATGGCACGGCATGGCACCGGCATGGCACGGCATGGAATGGCATGGAATGGCATGGAATGGCATGGAATGGCATGGAATGGCATGGAATGGCATGGAATGGCATGGAATGGCATGGAATGGCATGGAATGGCATGGAATGGCATGGAATGGCATGGAATGGCATGGAATGGCATGGAATGGCATGGAATGGCATGGAATGGCATGGAATGGCATGGAATGGCATGGAATGGCATGGAATGGCATGGAATGGCATGGAATGGCATGGAATGGCATGGAATGGCATGGAATGGCATGGAATGGCATGGAATGGCATGGAATGGCATGGAATGGCATGGAATGGCATGGACTGGCATGGAATGGCATGGAATGGCATGGAATGGCATGGAATGGCATGGAACGGCATGGAATGGCATGGAATGGCATGGAATGGCATGGAATGGCATGGAACGGCATGGAATGGCATGGAATGGCATGGAATGGCATGGAATGGCTTGGAATGGCATGGAATGGCATGGAATGGCATGGAATGGCATGGAATGGCATGGAATGGCATGGAATGGCATGGAATGGCATGGAATGGCATGGAATGGCATGGAATGGCATGGAATGGCATGGAATGGCATGGAATGGCATGGAATGGCATGGAATGGCATGGAATGGCATGGAATGGCATGGAATGGCATGGAATGGCATGGAATGGCATGGAATGGCATGGAATGGCATGGCACCGCATTGAGTGGCATGGAATGGCATGGACTGGCATGGACTGGCATGGAATGGCATGGAATGGCATGGCACCGCATGGCCCGGCATGGCACGGCATGGCACGGCATGGCACGGCATGGCACGGCATGGCACGGCATGGCACGGCATGGCACGGCATGGCACGGCATGGCACCGGCATGGCACGGCATGGCACGGCATGGCACGGCATGGCACGGCATGGCACGGCATGGCACGGCATGGCACGGCATGGCACGGCATGGCACGGCATGGCACGGCATGGCACGGCATGGCACCGGCATGGCACGGCATGGCACCGGCATGGCACCGGCATGGCACGGCATGGCACCGGCATGGCACGGCATGGCACCGGCATGGCACCGGCATGGCACGGCATGGCACCGGCATGGCACGGCATGGCACCGGCATGGCACGGCATGGCACCGGCATGGCACGGCATGGCACCGGCATGGCACGGCATGGCACCGGCATGGCACGGCATGGCACCGGCATGGCACGGCATGGCACCGGCATGGCACGGCATGGAATGGCATGGCACGGCATGGAATGGCATGGAATGGCATGGAATGGCATGGAATGGCATGGAATGGCATGGAATGGCATGGAATGGCATGGCACCGGCATGGCACGGCATGGCACCGGCATGGCACGGCATGGCACCGGCATGGCACGGCATGGCACCGGCATGGCACGGCATGGCACCGGCATGGCACGGCATGGCACCGGCATGGCACCGGCATGGCACCGGCATGGCACCGGCATGGCACCGGCATGGCACCGGCATGGCACCGGCATGGCACCGGCATGGCACCGGCATGGCACCGGCATGGCACCGGCATGGCACCGGCATGGCACCGGCATGGCACGGCATGGCACCGGCATGGCACGGCATGGCACCGGCATGGCACGGCATGGCACCGGCATGGCACGGCATGGCACCGGCATGGCACGGCATGGCACCGGCATGGCACGGCATGGCACCGGCATGGCACCGGCATGGCACGGCATGGCACCGGCATGGCACGGCATGGCACCGGCATGGCACGGCATGGCACCGGCATGGCACGGCATGGCACCGGCATGGCACGGCATGGCACCGGCATGGCACGGCATGGCACCGGCATGGCACGGCATGGCACCGGCATGGCACGGCATGGCACCGGCATGGCACGGCATGGCACCGGCATGGCACGGCATGGCACGGCATGGCACGGCATGGCACGGCATGGCACCGGCATGGCACGGCATGGCACCGGCATGGCACGGCATGGCACGGCATGGCACGGCATGGCACGGCATGGCACGGCATGGCACGGCATGGCACGGCATGGACTGGCATGGAATGGCATGGAATGGCATGGCACCGCATGGCCCGGCATGGCACGGCATGGCACGGCATGGCACGGCATGGCACGGCATGGCACGGCATGGCACGGCATGGCACGGCATGGCACGGCATGGCACGGCATGGCACGGCATGGCACGGCATGGCACGGCATGGCACGGCATGGCACGGCATGGCACGGCATGGCACCGGCATGGCACGGCATGGCACCGGCATGGCACGGCATGGCACCGGCATGGCACGGCATGGCACCGGCATGGCACGGCATGGAATGGCATGGAATGGCATGGAATGGCATGGAATGGCATGGAATGGCATGGAATGGCATGGAATGGCATGGAATGGCATGGAATGGCATGGAATGGCATGGAATGGCATGGAATGGCATGGCACCGCATTGAGTGGCATGGCACGGCATGGCACCGGCATGGCACGGCATGGCACCGGCATGGCACGGCATGGCACCGGCATGGCACGGCATGGCACCGGCATGGCACGGCATGGCACCGGCATGGCACGGCATGGCACCGGCATGGCACGGCATGGCACCGGCATGGCACGGCATGGCACCGGCATGGCACGGCATGGCACCGGCATGGCACGGCATGGCACCGGCATGGCACGGCATGGCACCGGCATGGCACGGCATGGCACCGGCATGGCACGGCATGGCACCGGCATGGCACGGCATGGCACCGGCATGGCACGGCATGGCACCGGCATGGCACGGCATGGCACCGGCATGGCACGGCATGGCACCGGCATGGCACCGGCATGGCACCGGCATGGCACGGCATGGCACCGGCATGGCACCGGCATGGCACCGGCATGGCACGGCATGGCACCGGCATGGCACGGCATGGCACCGGCATGGCACGGCATGGCACCGGCATGGCACGGCATGGCACCGGCATGGCACGGCATGGCACCGGCATGGCACGGCATGGCACCGGCATGGCACGGCATGGCACCGGCATGGCACGGCATGGCACGGCATGGCACCGGCATGGCACGGCATGGCACCGGCATGGAATGGCATGGAATGGCATGGAATGGCATGGAATGGCATGGAATGGCATGGAATGGCATGGAATGGCATGGAATGGCATGGAATGGCTTGGAATGGCATGGAATGGCATGGAATGGCATGGAATGGCATGGAATGGCATGGAATGGCATGGAATGGCATGGAATGGCATGGAATGGCATGGAATGGCATGGAATGGCATGGAATGGCATGGAATGGCATGGCACCGCATTGAGTGGCATGGAATGGCATGGAATGGCATGGAATGGCATGGCACCGCATTGAGTGGCATGGAATGGCATGGACTGGCATGGACTGGCATGGAATGGCATGGAATGGCATGGCACCGCATGGCCCGGCATGGCACGGCATGGCACGGCATGGCACGGCATGGCACGGCATGGCACGGCATGGCACGGCATGGCACCGGCATGGCACGGCATGGCACCGGCATGGCACGGCATGGCACCGGCATGGCACGGCATGGCACCGGCATGGCACGGCATGGCACCGGCATGGCACGGCATGGCACCGGCATGGCACGGCATGGCACCGGCATGGCACGGCATGGCACCGGCATGGCACCGGCATGGCACCGGCATGGCACGGCATGGCACCGGCATGGCACCGGCATGGCACCGGCATGGCACGGCATGGCACCGGCATGGCACGGCATGGCACCGGCATGGCACGGCATGGCACCGGCATGGCACGGCATGGCACCGGCATGGCACGGCATGGCACCGGCATGGCACGGCATGGCACCGGCATGGCACGGCATGGCACCGGCATGGCACGGCATGGCACGGCATGGCACCGGCATGGCACGGCATGGCACCGGCATGGAATGGCATGGAATGGCATGGAATGGCATGGAATGGCATGGAATGGCATGGAATGGCATGGAATGGCATGGAATGGCATGGAATGGCATGGAATGGCATGGAATGGCATGGAATGGCATGGAATGGCATGGAATGGCATGGAATGGCATGGAATGGCATGGAATGGCATGGAATGGCATGGAATGGCATGGAATGGCATGGAATGGCATGGAATGGCATGGAATGGCATGGAATGGCATGGAATGGCATGGAATGGCATGGAATGGCATGGAATGGCATGGAATGGCATGGCACCGCATTGAGTGGCATGGAATGGCATGGACTGGCATGGACTGGCATGGAATGGCATGGAATGGCATGGCACCGCATGGCCCGGCATGGCACGGCATGGCACGGCATGGCACGGCATGGCACGGCATGGCACGGCATGGCACGGCATGGCACGGCATGGCACCGGCATGGCACGGCATGGCACGGCATGGCACGGCATGGCACGGCATGGCACGGCATGGCACGGCATGGCACGGCATGGCACGGCATGGCACGGCATGGCACGGCATGGCACGGCATGGCACGGCATGGCACGGCATGGCACCGGCATGGCACGGCATGGCACCGGCATGGCACCGGCATGGCACGGCATGGCACCGGCATGGCACGGCATGGCACCGGCATGGCACCGGCATGGCACGGCATGGCACCGGCATGGCACGGCATGGCACCGGCATGGCACGGCATGGCACCGGCATGGCACGGCATGGCACCGGCATGGCACGGCATGGCACCGGCATGGCACGGCATGGCACCGGCATGGCACGGCATGGAATGGCATGGAATGGCATGGAATGGCATGGAATGGCATGGAATGGCATGGAATGGCATGGAATGGCATGGAATGGCATGGAATGGCATGGAATGGCATGGAATGGCATGGAATGGCATGGAATGGCATGGAATGGCATGGAATGGCATGGAATGGCATGGAATGGCATGGAATGGCATGGAATGGCATGGAATGGCATGGAATGGCATGGAATGGCATGGAATGGCATGGAATGGCATGGACTGGCATGGACTGGCATGGACTGGCATGGAATGGCATGGAATGGCATGGAACGGCATGGAATGGCATGGAACGGCATGGAATGGCATGGAATGGCATGGAATGGCATGGAATGGCTTGGAATGGCATGGAATGGCATGGAATGGCATGGAATGGCATGGAATGGCATGGAATGGCATGGAATGGCATGGAATGGCATGGAATGGCATGGAATGGCATGGAATGGCATGGAATGGCATGGAATTGCATGGAATGGCATGGAATGGCATGGAATGGCATGGCACCGCATTGAGTGGCATGGAATGGCATGGACTGGCATGGACTGGCATGGAATGGCATGGAATGGCATGGCACCGCATGGCCCGGCATGGCACGGCATGGCACGGCATGGCACGGCATGGCACGGCATGGCACGGCATGGCACGGCATGGCACCGGCATGGCACGGCATGGCACGGCATGGCACGGCATGGCACGGCATGGCACGGCATGGCACGGCATGGCACGGCATGGCACGGCATGGCACGGCATGGCACGGCATGGCACCGGCATGGCACGGCATGGCACCGGCATGGCACCGGCATGGCACGGCATGGCACCGGCATGGCACGGCATGGCACCGGCATGGCACCGGCATGGCACGGCATGGCACCGGCATGGCACGGCATGGCACCGGCATGGCACGGCATGGCACCGGCATGGCACGGCATGGCACCGGCATGGCACGGCATGGCACCGGCATGGCACCGGCATGGCACGGCATGGCACCGGCATGGCACCGGCATGGCACCGGCATGGCACGGCATGGCACCGGCATGGCACGGCATGGCACCGGCATGGCACGGCATGGCACCGGCATGGCACGGCATGGCACCGGCATGGCACGGCATGGCACCGGCATGGCACGGCATGGCACCGGCATGGCACGGCATGGCACCGGCATGGCACGGCATGGCACCGGCATGGCACGGCATGGCACCGGCATGGCACGGCATGGCACGGCATGGCACCGGCATGGCACGGCATGGCACCGGCATGGAATGGCATGGAATGGCATGGAATGGCATGGAATGGCATGGAATGGCATGGAATGGCATGGAATGGCATGGAATGGCATGGAATGGCATGGAATGGCTTGGAATGGCATGGAATGGCATGGAATGGCATGGAATGGCATGGAATGGCATGGAATGGCATGGAATGGCATGGAATGGCATGGAATGGCATGGAATGGCATGGAATGGCATGGAATGGCATGGAATGGCATGGAATGGCATGGCACCGCATGGAATGGCATGGCACCGCATTGAGTGGCATGGAATGGCATGGAATGGCATGGAATGGCATGGCACCGCATTGAGTGGCATGGAATGG
Source organism: Cryptus armator (assembly GCA_963971235.1). Taxonomy (NCBI): domain Eukaryota; kingdom Metazoa; phylum Arthropoda; class Insecta; order Hymenoptera; family Ichneumonidae; genus Cryptus; species Cryptus armator. The sequence continues at coordinate 131,548 of CAXARG010000263.1, read as the reverse complement.
CATGGACTGGCATGGACTGGCATGGACTGGCATGGAATGGCATGGAATGGCATGGCACCGCATGGCCCGGCATGGCACGGCATGGCACGGCATGGCACGGCATGGCACGGCATGGCACGGCATGGCACGGCATGGCACGGCATGGCACGGCATGGCACGGCATGGCACGGCATGGCACCGGCATGGCACGGCATGGCACCGGCATGGCACGGCATGGCACCGGCATGGCACGGCATGGAATGGCATGGAATGGCATGGAATGGCATGGAATGGCATGGAATGGCATGGAATGGCATGGAATGGCATGGAATGGCATGGAATGGCATGGAATGGCATGGAATGGCATGGAATGGCATGGAATGGCATGGAATGGCATGGAATGGCATGGAATGGCATGGAATGGCATGGAATGGCATGGAATGGCATGGAATGGCATGGAATGGCATGGAATGGCATGGAATGGCATGGAATGGCATGGAATGGCATGGAATGGCATGGAATGGCATGGAATGGCATGGAATGGCATGGAATGGCATGGAATGGCATGGAATGGCATGGAATGGCATGGAATGGCATGGAATGGCATGGAATGGCATGGAATGGCATGGACTGGCATGGAATGGCATGGAATGGCATGGAATGGCATGGAATGGCATGGAACGGCATGGAATGGCATGGAATGGCATGGAATGGCATGGAATGGCATGGAACGGCATGGAATGGCATGGAATGGCATGGAATGGCATGGAATGGCTTGGAATGGCATGGAATGGCATGGAATGGCATGGAATGGCATGGAATGGCATGGAATGGCATGGAATGGCATGGAATGGCATGGAATGGCATGGAATGGCATGGAATGGCATGGAATGGCATGGAATGGCATGGAATGGCATGGAATGGCATGGAATGGCATGGAATGGCATGGAATGGCATGGAATGGCATGGAATGGCATGGAATGGCATGGAATGGCATGGCACCGCATTGAGTGGCATGGAATGGCATGGACTGGCATGGACTGGCATGGAATGGCATGGAATGGCATGGCACCGCATGGCCCGGCATGGCACGGCATGGCACGGCATGGCACGGCATGGCACGGCATGGCACGGCATGGCACGGCATGGCACGGCATGGCACGGCATGGCACCGGCATGGCACGGCATGGCACGGCATGGCACGGCATGGCACGGCATGGCACGGCATGGCACGGCATGGCACGGCATGGCACGGCATGGCACGGCATGGCACGGCATGGCACGGCATGGCACCGGCATGGCACGGCATGGCACCGGCATGGCACCGGCATGGCACGGCATGGCACCGGCATGGCACGGCATGGCACCGGCATGGCACCGGCATGGCACGGCATGGCACCGGCATGGCACGGCATGGCACCGGCATGGCACGGCATGGCACCGGCATGGCACGGCATGGCACCGGCATGGCACGGCATGGCACCGGCATGGCACGGCATGGCACCGGCATGGCACGGCATGGAATGGCATGGCACGGCATGGAATGGCATGGAATGGCATGGAATGGCATGGAATGGCATGGAATGGCATGGAATGGCATGGAATGGCATGGAATGGCATGGAATGGCATGGCACCGGCATGGCACGGCATGGCACCGGCATGGCACGGCATGGCACCGGCATGGCACGGCATGGCACCGGCATGGCACCGGCATGGCACCGGCATGGCACCGGCATGGCACCGGCATGGCACCGGCATGGCACCGGCATGGCACCGGCATGGCACCGGCATGGCACCGGCATGGCACCGGCATGGCACCGGCATGGCACCGGCATGGCACCGGCATGGCACCGGCATGGCACCGGCATGGCACCGGCATGGCACCGGCATGGCACGGCATGGCACCGGCATGGCACGGCATGGCACCGGCATGGCACGGCATGGCACCGGCATGGCACGGCATGGCACCGGCATGGCACGGCATGGCACGGCATGGCACCGGCATGGCACGGCATGGCACCGGCATGGCACGGCATGGCACCGGCATGGCACGGCATGGCACCGGCATGGCACCGGCATGGCACGGCATGGCACCGGCATGGCACGGCATGGCACCGGCATGGCACGGCATGGCACCGGCATGGCACGGCATGGCACCGGCATGGCACGGCATGGCACCGGCATGGCACGGCATGGCACCGGCATGGCACGGCATGGCACCGGCATGGCACGGCATGGCACCGGCATGGCACGGCATGGCACCGGCATGGCACGGCATGGCACCGGCATGGCACGGCATGGCACCGGCATGGCACGGCATGGCACCGGCATGGCACGGCATGGCACCGGCATGGCACGGCATGGCACCGGCATGGCACGGCATGGCACCGGCATGGCACGGCATGGCACCGGCATGGCACGGCATGGCACCGGCATGGCACCGGCATGGCACCGGCATGGCACGGCATGGCACCGGCATGGCACCGGCATGGCACCGGCATGGCACGGCATGGCACCGGCATGGCACGGCATGGCACCGGCATGGCACGGCATGGCACCGGCATGGCACGGCATGGCACCGGCATGGCACGGCATGGCACCGGCATGGCACGGCATGGCACCGGCATGGCACGGCATGGCACCGGCATGGCACGGCATGGCACGGCATGGCACCGGCATGGAATGGCATGGAATGGCATGGAATGGCATGGCACCGCATTGAGTGGCATGGAATGGCATGGACTGGCATGGACTGGCATGGAATGGCATGGAATGGCATGGCACCGCATGGCCCGGCATGGCACGGCATGGCACGGCATGGCACGGCATGGCACGGCATGGCACGGCATGGCACGGCATGGCACGGCATGGCACGGCATGGCACGGCATGGCACGGCATGGCACCGGCATGGCACGGCATGGCACCGGCATGGCACGGCATGGCACGGCATGGCACGGCATGGCACGGCATGGCACGGCATGGCACGGCATGGACTGGCATGGAATGGCATGGAATGGCATGGCACCGCATGGCCCGGCATGGCACGGCATGGCACGGCATGGCACGGCATGGCACGGCATGGCACGGCATGGCACGGCATGGCACGGCATGGCACGGCATGGCACGGCATGGCACGGCATGGCACGGCATGGCACGGCATGGCACGGCATGGCACGGCATGGCACGGCATGGCACGGCATGGCACGGCATGGCACGGCATGGCACCGGCATGGCACGGCATGGCACCGGCATGGCACGGCATGGCACCGGCATGGCACGGCATGGCACCGGCATGGCACGGCATGGAATGGCATGGAATGGCATGGAATGGCATGGAATGGCATGGAATGGCATGGAATGGCATGGAATGGCATGGCACCGCATTGAGTGGCATGGCACGGCATGGCACCGGCATGGCACGGCATGGCACCGGCATGGCACGGCATGGCACCGGCATGGCACGGCATGGCACCGGCATGGCACGGCATGGCACCGGCATGGCACGGCATGGCACCGGCATGGCACGGCATGGCACCGGCATGGCACGGCATGGCACCGGCATGGCACGGCATGGCACCGGCATGGCACGGCATGGCACCGGCATGGCACGGCATGGCACCGGCATGGCACGGCATGGCACCGGCATGGCACCGGCATGGCACCGGCATGGCACGGCATGGCACCGGCATGGCACCGGCATGGCACCGGCATGGCACGGCATGGCACCGGCATGGCACGGCATGGCACCGGCATGGCACGGCATGGCACCGGCATGGCACGGCATGGCACCGGCATGGCACGGCATGGCACCGGCATGGCACGGCATGGCACCGGCATGGCACGGCATGGCACCGGCATGGCACGGCATGGCACGGCATGGCACCGGCATGGCACGGCATGGCACCGGCATGGAATGGCATGGAATGGCATGGAATGGCATGGAATGGCATGGAATGGCATGGAATGGCATGGAATGGCATGGAATGGCATGGAATGGCTTGGAATGGCATGGAATGGCATGGAATGGCATGGAATGGCATGGAATGGCATGGAATGGCATGGAATGGCATGGAATGGCATGGAATGGCATGGAATGGCATGGAATGGCATGGAATGGCATGGAATGGCATGGCACCGCATTGAGTGGCATGGAATGGCATGGAATGGCATGGAATGGCATGGCACCGCATTGAGTGGCATGGAATGGCATGGACTGGCATGGACTGGCATGGAATGGCATGGAATGGCATGGCACCGCATGGCCCGGCATGGCACGGCATGGCACGGCATGGCACGGCATGGCACGGCATGGCACGGCATGGCACGGCATGGCACCGGCATGGCACGGCATGGCACCGGCATGGCACGGCATGGCACCGGCATGGCACGGCATGGCACCGGCATGGCACGGCATGGCACCGGCATGGAATGGCATGGAATGGCATGGAATGGCATGGAATGGCATGGAATGGCATGGAATGGCATGGAATGGCATGGAATGGCATGGAATGGCATGGAATGGCATGGAATGGCATGGAATGGCATGGAATGGCATGGAATGGCATGGAATGGCATGGAATGGCATGGAATGGCATGGAATGGCATGGAATGGCATGGAATGGCATGGAATGGCATGGAATGGCATGGAATGGCATGGAATGGCATGGAATGGCATGGAATGGCATGGAATGGCATGGAATGGCATGGAATGGCATGGAATGGCATGGAATGGCATGGAATGGCATGGAATGGCATGGAATGGCATGGAATGGCATGGAATGGCATGGAATGGCATGGAATGGCATGGAATGGCATGGAATGGCATGGACTGGCATGGACTGGCATGGACTGGCATGGAATGGCATGGAATGGCATGGAACGGCATGGAATGGCATGGAACGGCATGGAATGGCATGGAATGGCATGGAATGGCATGGAATGGCTTGGAATGGCATGGAATGGCATGGAATGGCATGGAATGGCATGGAATGGCATGGAATGGCATGGAATGGCATGGAATGGCATGGAATGGCATGGAATGGCATGGAATGGCATGGAATGGCATGGAATGGCATGGAATGGCATGGAATGGCATGGAATGGCATGGAATGGCATGGAATGGCATGGAATGGCATGGAATGGCATGGAATGGCATGGAATGGCATGGCACCGCATTGAGTGGCATGGAATGGCATGGACTGGCATGGACTGGCATGGAATGGCATGGAATGGCATGGCACCGCATGGCCCGGCATGGCACGGCATGGCACGGCATGGCACGGCATGGCACGGCATGGCACGGCATGGCACGGCATGGCACGGCATGGCACGGCATGGCACCGGCATGGCACGGCATGGCACGGCATGGCACGGCATGGCACGGCATGGCACGGCATGGCACGGCATGGCACGGCATGGCACGGCATGGCACGGCATGGCACGGCATGGCACGGCATGGCACCGGCATGGCACGGCATGGCACCGGCATGGCACCGGCATGGCACGGCATGGCACCGGCATGGCACGGCATGGCACCGGCATGGCACCGGCATGGCACGGCATGGCACCGGCATGGCACGGCATGGCACCGGCATGGCACGGCATGGCACCGGCATGGCACGGCATGGCACCGGCATGGCACGGCATGGCACCGGCATGGCACGGCATGGCACCGGCATGGCACGGCATGGCACCGGCATGGCACGGCATGGCACCGGCATGGCACGGCATGGCACCGGCATGGCACGGCATGGAATGGCATGGAATGGCATGGAATGGCATGGAATGGCATGGAATGGCATGGAATGGCATGGAATGGCATGGAATGGCATGGAATGGCATGGAATGGCATGGAATGGCATGGAATGGCATGGAATGGCATGGAATGGCATGGAATGGCATGGAATGGCATGGAATGGCATGGAATGGCATGGAATGGCATGGAATGGCATGGAATGGCATGGAATGGCATGGAATGGCATGGAATGGCATGGAATGGCATGGAATGGCATGGAATGGCATGGAATGGCATGGAATGGCATGGACTGGCATGGACTGGCATGGACTGGCATGGACTGGCATGGAATGGCATGGAATGGCATGGAACGGCATGGAATGGCATGGAACGGCATGGAATGGCATGGAATGGCATGGAATGGCATGGAATGGCTTGGAATGGCATGGAATGGCATGGAATGGCATGGAATGGCATGGAATGGCATGGAATGGCATGGAATGGCATGGAATGGCATGGAATGGCATGGAATGGCATGGAATGGCATGGAATGGCATGGAATGGCATGGAATGGCATGGAATGGCATGGAATGGCATGGAATGGCATGGAATGGCATGGAATGGCATGGAATGGCATGGCACCGCATTGAGTGGCATGGAATGGCATGGACTGGCATGGACTGGCATGGAATGGCATGGAATGGCATGGCACCGCATGGCCCGGCATGGCACGGCATGGCACGGCATGGCACGGCATGGCACGGCATGGCACGGCATGGCACGGCATGGCACGGCATGGCACGGCATGGCACGGCATGGCACCGGCATGGCACGGCATGGCACGGCATGGCACGGCATGGCACGGCATGGCACGGCATGGCACGGCATGGCACGGCATGGCACGGCATGGCACGGCATGGCACGGCATGGCACGGCATGGCACGGCATGGCACGGCATGGCACGGCATGGCACCGGCATGGCACGGCATGGCACCGGCATGGCACCGGCATGGCACGGCATGGCACCGGCATGGCACGGCATGGCACCGGCATGGCACCGGCATGGCACGGCATGGCACCGGCATGGCACGGCATGGCACCGGCATGGCACGGCATGGCACCGGCATGGCACGGCATGGCACCGGCATGGCACGGCATGGCACCGGCATGGCACGGCATGGAATGGCATGGAATGGCATGGAATGGCATGGAATGGCATGGAATGGCATGGAATGGCATGGAATGGCATGGAATGGCATGGAATGGCATGGAATGGCATGGAATGGCATGGAATGGCATGGAATGGCATGGAATGGCATGGAATGGCATGGAATGGCATGGAATGGCATGGAATGGCATGGAATGGCATGGAATGGCATGGAATGGCATGGAATGGCATGGCACCGGCATGGCACGGCATGGCACCGGCATGGCACGGCATGGCACCGGCATGGCACGGCATGGCACCGGCATGGCACCGGCATGGCACGGCATGGCACCGGCATGGCACGGCATGGCACCGGCATGGCACGGCATGGCACCGGCATGGCACGGCATGGCACCGGCATGGCACGGCATGGCACCGGCATGGCACGGCATGGCACCGGCATGGCACGGCATGGCACCGGCATGGCACGGCATGGCACCGGCATGGCACGGCATGGCACCGGCATGGCACGGCATGGCACCGGCATGGCACGGCATGGCACCGGCATGGCACGGCATGGCACCGGCATGGCACGGCATGGCACCGGCATGGCACGGCATGGCACCGGCATGGCACGGCATGGCACCGGCATGGCACGGCATGGCACGGCATGGCACGGCATGGCACGGCATGGACTGGCATGGAATGGCATGGAATGGCATGGCACCGCATGGCCCGGCATGGCACGGCATGGCACGGCATGGCACGGCATGGCACGGCATGGCACGGCATGGCACGGCATGGCACGGCATGGCACGGCATGGCACGGCATGGCACGGCATGGCACGGCATGGCACGGCATGGCACGGCATGGCACGGCATGGCACGGCATGGCACGGCATGGCACCGGCATGGCACGGCATGGCACCGGCATGGCACGGCATGGCACCGGCATGGCACGGCATGGCACCGGCATGGCACGGCATGGCACCGGCATGGCACGGCATGGCACCGGCATGGCACGGCATGGAATGGCATGGAATGGCATGGAATGGCATGGAATGGCATGGAATGGCATGGAATGGCATGGAATGGCATGGAATGGCATGGAATGGCATGGAATGGCATGGAATGGCATGGAATGGCATGGAATGGCATGGAATGGCATGGAATGGCATGGAATGGCATGGAATGGCATGGAATGGCATGGAATGGCATGGAATGGCATGGAATGGCATGGAATGGCATGGAATGGCATGGAATGGCATGGAATGGCATGGAATGGCATGGAATGGCATGGAATGGCATGGAATGGCATGGAATGGCATGGAATGGCATGGAATGGCATGGAATGGCATGGAATGGCATGGAATGGCATGGAATGGCATGGAATGGCATGGAATGGCATGGAATGGCATGGAATGGCATGGAATGGCATGGAATGGCATGGAATGGCATGGAATGGCATGGAATGGCATGGAATGGCATGGAATGGCATGGACTGGCATGGACTGGCATGGACTGGCATGGAATGGCATGGAATGGCATGGAATGGCATGGAATGGCATGGAACGGCATGGAATGGCATGGAATGGCATGGAATGGCATGGAATGGCTTGGAATGGCATGGAATGGCATGGAATGGCATGGAATGGCATGGAATGGCATGGAATGGCATGGAATGGCATGGAATGGCTTGGAATGGCTTGGAATGGCATGGAATGGCATGGAATGGCATGGAATGGCATGGAATGGCATGGAATGGCATGGCACCGCATTGAGTGGCATGGCACGGCATGGCACCGGCATGGCACGGCATGGCACCGGCATGGCACGGCATGGCACCGGCATGGCACGGCATGGCACCGGCATGGCACGGCATGGCACCGGCATGGCACGGCATGGCACCGGCATGGCACGGCATGGCACCGGCATGGCACGGCATGGCACCGGCATGGCACGGCATGGCACCGGCATGGCACGGCATGGCACCGGCATGGCACGGCATGGCACCGGCATGGCACGGCATGGCACCGGCATGGCACGGCATGGCACCGGCATGGCACGGCATGGCACCGGCATGGCACGGCATGGCACCGGCATGGCACGGCATGGCACCGGCATGGCACGGCATGGCACCGGCATGGCACGGCATGGCACCGGCATGGCACGGCATGGCACCGGCATGGCACGGCATGGCACCGGCATGGCACGGCATGGCACCGGCATGGCACGGCATGGCACCGGCATGGCACGGCATGGCACCGGCATGGCACGGCATGGCACCGGCATGGCACGGCATGGCACCGGCATGGCACGGCATGGCACCGGCATGGCACGGCATGGCACCGGCATGGCACCGGCATGGCACCGGCATGGCACGGCATGGCACCGGCATGGCACCGGCATGGCACCGGCATGGCACGGCATGGCACCGGCATGGCACGGCATGGCACCGGCATGGCACGGCATGGCACCGGCATGGCACGGCATGGCACCGGCATGGCACGGCATGGCACCGGCATGGCACGGCATGGCACCGGCATGGCACGGCATGGCACCGGCATGGCACGGCATGGCACCGGCATGGCACGGCATGGCACGGCATGGCACCGGCATGGCACGGCATGGCACCGGCATGGAATGGCATGGAATGGCATGGAATGGCATGGAATGGCATGGAATGGCATGGAATGGCATGGAATGGCATGGAATGGCATGGAATGGCATGGAATGGCATGGAATGGCATGGAATGGCATGGAATGGCATGGAATGGCTTGGAATGGCATGGAATGGCATGGAATGGCATGGAATGGCATGGAATGGCATGGAATGGCATGGAATGGCATGGAATGGCATGGAATGGCATGGAATGGCATGGAATGGCATGGAATGGCATGGCACCGCATTGAGTGGCATGGAATGGCATGGACTGGCATGGACTGGCATGGAATGGCATGGAATGGCATGGCACCGCATGGCCCGGCATGGCACGGCATGGCACGGCATGGCACGGCATGGCACGGCATGGCACGGCATGGCACGGCATGGCACGGCATGGCACGGCATGGCACGGCATGGCACGGCATGGCACGGCATGGCACCGGCATGGCACGGCATGGCACCGGCATGGCACGGCATGGCACCGGCATGGCACGGCATGGCACCGGCATGGCACGGCATGGAATGGCATGGAATGGCATGGAATGGCATGGAATGGCATGGAATGGCATGGAATGGCATGGAATGGCATGGAATGGCATGGAATGGCATGGAATGGCATGGAATGGCATGGAATGGCATGGAATGGCATGGAATGGCATGGAATGGCATGGAATGGCATGGAATGGCATGGAATGGCATGGAATGGCATGGAATGGCATGGAATGGCATGGAATGGCATGGAATGGCATGGAATGGCATGGAATGGCATGGAATGGCATGGAATGGCATGGAATGGCATGGAATGGCATGGAATGGCATGGAATGGCATGGAATGGCATGGAATGGCATGGAATGGCATGGAATGGCATGGAATGGCATGGAATGGCATGGAATGGCATGGAATGGCATGGAATGGCATGGAATGGCATGGACTGGCATGGACTGGCATGGACTGGCATGGAATGGCATGGAATGGCATGGAATGGCATGGAATGGCATGGAACGGCATGGAATGGCATGGAATGGCATGGAATGGCATGGAATGGCTTGGAATGGCATGGAATGGCATGGAATGGCATGGAATGGCATGGAATGGCATGGAATGGCATGGAATGGCATGGAATGGCATGGAATGGCATGGAATGGCATGGAATGGCATGGAATGGCATGGAATGGCATGGAATGGTATGGAATGGCATGGCACCGCATTGAGTGGCATGGAATGGCATGGACTGGCATGGACTGGCATGGAATGGCATGGAATGGCATGGCACCGCATGGCCCGGCATGGCACGGCATGGCACGGCATGGCACGGCATGGCACGGCATGGCACGGCATGGCACGGCATGGCACGGCATGGCACGGCATGGCACGGCATGGCACGGCATGGCACGGCATGGCACGGCATGGCACGGCATGGCACGGCATGGCACGGCATGGCACGGCATGGCACGGCATGGCACGGCATGGCACGGCATGGCACGGCATGGCACGGCATGGCACCGGCATGGCACGGCATGGCACCGGCATGGCACGGCATGGCACCGGCATGGCACGGCATGGCACCGGCATGGCACGGCATGGAATGGCATGGAATGGCATGGAATGGCATGGAATGGCATGGAATGGAATGGCATGGAATGGCATGGAATGGCATGGAATGGCATGGAATGGCATGGAATGGCATGGAATGGCATGGAATGGCATGGAATGGCATGGAATGGCATGGCACCGCATTGAGTGGCATGGAATGGCATGGAATGGCATGGAATGGCATGGCACCGCATTGAGTGGCATGGCACGGCATGGCACCGGCATGGCACGGCATGGCACCGGCATGGCACGGCATGGCACCGGCATGGCACGGCATGGCACCGGCATGGCACGGCATGGCACCGGCATGGCACGGCATGGCACCGGCATGGCACGGCATGGCACCGGCATGGCACGGCATGGCACCGGCATGGCACGGCATGGCACCGGCATGGCACGGCATGGCACCGGCATGGCACGGCATGGCACCGGCATGGCACGGCATGGCACCGGCATGGCACGGCATGGCACCGGCATGGCACGGCATGGCACCGGCATGGCACGGCATGGCACCGGCATGGCACGGCATGGCACCGGCATGGCACGGCATGGCACCGGCATGGCACGGCATGGCACCGGCATGGCACGGCATGGCACCGGCATGGCACGGCATGGCACCGGCATGGCACGGCATGGCACCGGCATGGCACGGCATGGCACCGGCATGGCACGGCATGGCACCGGCATGGCACGGCATGGCACCGGCATGGCACGGCATGGCACCGGCATGGCACGGCATGGCACGGCATGGCACCGGCATGGCACGGCATGGCACCGGCATGGAATGGCATGGAATGGCATGGAATGGCATGGAATGGCATGGAATGGCATGGAATGGCATGGAATGGCATGGAATGGCTTGGAATGGCATGGAATGGCATGGAATGGCATGGAATGGCATGGAATGGCATGGAATGGCATGGAATGGCATGGAATGGCATGGAATGGCATGGAATGGCATGGAATGGCATGGAATGGCATGGCACCGCATTGAGTGGCATGGAATGGCATGGAATGGCATGGAATGGCATGGCACCGCATTGAGTGGCATGGAATGGCATGGACTGGCATGGACTGGCATGGAATGGCATGGAATGGCATGGAATGGCATGGCACCGCATGGCCCGGCATGGCACGGCATGGCACGGCATGGCACGGCATGGCACGGCATGGCACGGCATGGCACGGCATGGCACGGCATGGCACCGGCATGGCACGGCATGGCACGGCATGGCACGGCATGGCACCGGCATGGCACGGCATGGAATGGCATGGAATGGCATGGAATGGCATGGAATGGCATGGAATGGCATGGAATGGCATGGAATGGCATGGAATGGCATGGAATGGCATGGAATGGCATGGAATGGCATGGAATGGCATGGAATGGCATGGAATGGCATGGAATGGCATGGAATGGCATGGAATGGCATGGAATGGCATGGAATGGCATGGAATGGCATGGAATGGCATGGAATGGCATGGAATGGCATGGAATGGCATGGAATGGCATGGAATGGCATGGAATGGCATGGAATGGCATGGAATGGCATGGAATGGCATGGAATGGCATGGAATGGCATGGAATGGCATGGAATGGCATGGACTGGCATGGACTGGCATGGACTGGCATGGAATGGCATGGAATGGCATGGAACGGCATGGAATGGCATGGAACGGCATGGAATGGCATGGAATGGCATGGAATGGCTTGGAATGGCATGGAATGGCATGGAATGGCATGGAATGGCATGGAATGGCATGGAATGGCATGGAATGGCATGGAATGGCATGGAATGGCATGGAATGGCATGGAATGGCATGGAATGGCATGGAATGGCATGGAATGGCATGGAATGGCATGGAATGGCATGGCACCGCATTGAGTGGCATGGAATGGCATGGACTGGCATGGACTGGCATGGAATGGCATGGAATGGCATGGCACCGCATGGCCCGGCATGGCACGGCATGGCACGGCATGGCACGGCATGGCACGGCATGGCACGGCATGGCACGGCATGGCACGGCATGGCACGGCATGGCACGGCATGGCACGGCATGGCACCGGCATGGCACGGCATGGCACGGCATGGCACGGCATGGCACGGCATGGCACGGCATGGCACGGCATGGCACGGCATGGCACGGCATGGCACGGCATGGCACGGCATGGCACCGGCATGGCACCGGCATGGCACGGCATGGCACCGGCATGGCACGGCATGGCACCGGCATGGCACGGCATGGCACCGGCATGGCACGGCATGGCACCGGCATGGCACGGCATGGCACCGGCATGGCACGGCATGGCACCGGCATGGCACGGCATGGCACCGGCATGGCACGGCATGGCACCGGCATGGCACGGCATGGCACCGGCATGGCACGGCATGGCACCGGCATGGCACGGCATGGCACCGGCATGGCACGGCATGGCACCGGCATGGCACCGGCATGGCACCGGCATGGCACGGCATGGCACCGGCATGGCACGGCATGGCACGGCATGGCACCGGCATGGAATGGCATGGAATGGCATTGAGTGGCATGGAATGGCATGGACTGGCATGGAATGGCATGGACTGGCATGGACTGGCATGGAATGGCATGGAATGGCATGGCACCGCATGGCACGGCATGGCACGGCATGGCACGGCATGGCACGGCATGGCACGGCATGGCACGGCATGGCACGGCATGGCACGGCATGGCACGGCATGGCACCGGCATGGCACGGCATGGCACGGCATGGCACGGCATGGCACGGCATGGCACGGCATGGCACGGCATGGCACGGCATGGACTGGCATGGAATGGCATGGAATGGCATGGCACCGCATGGCCCGGCATGGCACGGCATGGCACGGCATGGCACGGCATGGCACGGCATGGCACGGCATGGCACGGCATGGCACGGCATGGCACGGCATGGCACGGCATGGCACGGCATGGCACGGCATGGCACGGCATGGCACGGCATGGCACCGGCATGGCACGGCATGGCACCGGCATGGCACGGCATGGCACCGGCATGGCACGGCATGGCACCGGCATGGCACGGCATGGCACCGGCATGGCACGGCATGGCACCGGCATGGCACGGCATGGAATGGCATGGAATGGCATGGAATGGCATGGAATGGCATGGAATGGCATGGAATGGCATGGAATGGCATGGAATGGCATGGAATGGCATGGAATGGCATGGAATGGCATGGAATGGCATGGAATGGCATGGAATGGCATGGAATGGCATGGAATGGCATGGAATGGCATGGAATGGCATGGAATGGCATGGAATGGCATGGAATGGCATGGAATGGCATGGAATGGCATGGAATGGCATGGAATGGCATGGAATGGCATGGAATGGCATGGAATGGCATGGAATGGCATGGAATGGCATGGAATGGCATGGAATGGCATGGAATGGCATGGAATGGCATGGAATGGCATGGAATGGCATGGAATGGCATGGAATGGCATGGAATGGCATGGAATGGCATGGAATGGCATGGAATGGCATGGAATGGCATGGACTGGCATGGACTGGCATGGACTGGCATGGAATGGCATGGAATGGCATGGAATGGCATGGAATGGCATGGAACGGCATGGAATGGCATGGAATGGCATGGAATGGCATGGAATGGCTTGGAATGGCATGGAATGGCATGGAATGGCATGGAATGGCATGGAATGGCATGGAATGGCATGGAATGGCATGGAATGGCTTGGAATGGCATGGAATGGCATGGAATGGCATGGAATGGCATGGAATGGCATGGAATGGCATGGAATGGCATGGAATGGCATGGCACCGCATTGAGTGGCATGGCACGGCATGGCACCGGCATGGCACGGCATGGCACCGGCATGGCACGGCATGGCACCGGCATGGCACGGCATGGCACCGGCATGGCACGGCATGGCACCGGCATGGCACGGCATGGCACCGGCATGGCACGGCATGGCACCGGCATGGCACGGCATGGCACCGGCATGGCACGGCATGGCACCGGCATGGCACGGCATGGCACCGGCATGGCACGGCATGGCACCGGCATGGCACGGCATGGCACCGGCATGGCACGGCATGGCACCGGCATGGCACGGCATGGCACCGGCATGGCACGGCATGGCACCGGCATGGCACGGCATGGCACCGGCATGGCACGGCATGGCACCGGCATGGCACCGGCATGGCACCGGCATGGCACGGCATGGCACCGGCATGGCACCGGCATGGCACCGGCATGGCACGGCATGGCACCGGCATGGCACGGCATGGCACCGGCATGGCACGGCATGGCACCGGCATGGCACGGCATGGCACCGGCATGGCACGGCATGGCACCGGCATGGCACGGCATGGCACCGGCATGGCACGGCATGGCACCGGCATGGCACGGCATGGCACGGCATGGCACCGGCATGGCACGGCATGGCACCGGCATGGAATGGCATGGAATGGCATGGAATGGCATGGAATGGCATGGAATGGCATGGAATGGCATGGAATGGCATGGAATGGCATGGAATGGCATGGAATGGCATGGAATGGCATGGAATGGCTTGGAATGGCATGGAATGGCATGGAATGGCATGGAATGGCATGGAATGGCATGGAATGGCATGGAATGGCATGGAATGGCATGGAATGGCATGGAATGGCATGGAATGGCATGGAATGGCATGGAATGGCATGGAATGGCATGGAATGGCATGGAATGGCATGGAATGGCATGGCACCGCATTGAGTGGCATGGAATGGCATGGACTGGCATGGACTGGCATGGAATGGCATGGAATGGCATGGCACCGCATGGCCCGGCATGGCACGGCATGGCACGGCATGGCACGGCATGGCACGGCATGGCACGGCATGGCACGGCATGGCACGGCATGGCACGGCATGGCACGGCATGGCACGGCATGGCACGGCATGGCACGGCATGGCACGGCATGGCACCGGCATGGCACGGCATGGCACCGGCATGGCACGGCAAGGCACCGGCATGGCACGGCATGGAATGGCATGGAATGGCATGGAATGGCATGGAATGGCATGGAATGGCATGGAATGGCATGGAATGGCATGGAATGGCATGGAATGGCATGGAATGGCATGGAATGGCATGGAATGGCATGGAATGGCATGGAATGGCATGGAATGGCATGGAATGGCATGGAATGGCATGGAATGGCATGGAATGGCATGGAATGGCATGGAATGGCATGGAATGGCATGGAATGGCATGGAATGGCATGGAATGGCATGGAATGGCATGGAATGGCATGGAATGGCATGGA
Organism: Cryptus armator; assembly: GCA_963971235.1. Lineage (NCBI taxonomy): Eukaryota > Metazoa > Arthropoda > Insecta > Hymenoptera > Ichneumonidae > Cryptus > Cryptus armator. The sequence goes on along the minus strand of CAXARG010000263.1, from coordinate 115,111 downwards.
ATGGCATGGAATGGCATGGAATGGCATGGAATGGCATGGAATGGCATGGAATGGCATGGAATGGCATGGAATGGCATGGAATGGCATGGAATGGCATGGAATGGCATGGACTGGCATGGACTGGCATGGACTGGCATGGAATGGCATGGAATGGCATGGAATGGCATGGAATGGCATGGAACGGCATGGAATGGCATGGAATGGCATGGAATGGCATGGAATGGCTTGGAATGGCATGGAATGGCATGGAATGGCATGGAATGGCATGGAATGGCATGGAATGGCATGGAATGGCATGGAATGGCATGGAATGGCATGGAATGGCATGGAATGGCATGGAATGGCATGGAATGGCATGGAATGGCATGGAATGGTATGGAATGGCATGGCACCGCATTGAGTGGCATGGAATGGCATGGACTGGCATGGACTGGCATGGAATGGCATGGAATGGCATGGCACCGCATGGCCCGGCATGGCACGGCATGGCACGGCATGGCACGGCATGGCACGGCATGGCACGGCATGGCACGGCATGGCACGGCATGGCACGGCATGGCACGGCATGGCACGGCATGGCACGGCATGGCACGGCATGGCACGGCATGGCACGGCATGGCACGGCATGGCACGGCATGGCACGGCATGGCACGGCATGGCACGGCATGGCACGGCATGGCACGGCATGGCACCGGCATGGCACGGCATGGCACCGGCATGGCACGGCATGGCACCGGCATGGCACGGCATGGCACCGGCATGGCACGGCATGGCACCGGCATGGCACGGCATGGCACCGGCATGGAATGGCATGGAATGGCATGGAATGGCATGGAATGGCATGGAATGGCATGGAATGGCATGGAATGGCATGGAATGGCATGGAATGGCATGGAATGGCATGGAATGGCATGGAATGGCATGGAATGGCATGGAATGGCATGGCACCGCATTGAGTGGCATGGAATGGCATGGAATGGCATGGAATGGCATGGAATGGCATGGAATGGCATGGAATGGCATGGAATGGCATGGAATGGCATGGAATGGCATGGCACCGCATTGAGTGGCATGGAATGGCATGGACTGGCATGGAATGGCATGGACTGGCATGGACTGGCATGGAATGGCATGGAATGGCATGGAACGGCATGGAATGGCATGGAATGGCATGGAATGGCATGGAATGGCTTGGAATGGCATGGAATGGCATGGAATGGCATGGAATGGCATGGAATGGCATGGAATGGCATGGAATGGCATGGAATGGCATGGAATGGCATGGAATGGCATGGAATGGCATGGAATGGCATGGAATGGCATGGAATGGCATGGAATGGCATGGAATGGCATGGAATGGCATGGAATGGCATGGCACCGCATTGAGTGGCATGGAATGGCATGGACTGGCATGGAATGGCATGGACTCGCATGGACTGGCATGGAATGGCATGGAATGGCATGGAACGGCATGGAATGGCATGGAATGGCATGGAATGGCATGGAATGGCTTGGAATGGCATGGAATGGCATGGAATGGCATGGAATGGCATGGAATGGCATGGAATGGCATGGAATGGCATGGAATGGCATGGAATGGCATGGAATGGCATGGAATGGCATGGAATGGCATGGAATGGCATGGAATGGCATGGAATGGCATGGAATGGCATGGAATGGCATGGAATGGCATGGAATGGCATGGAATGGCATGGAATGGCATGGAATGGCATGGAATGGCATGGAATGGCATGGAATGGCATGGAATGTCATGGAATGGCATGGAATGGCATGGAATGGCATGGCACCGCATTGAGTGGCATGGAATGGCATGGACTGGCATGGACTGGCATGGAATGGCATGGAATGGCATGGCACCGCATGGCCCGGGATGGCACGGCATGGCACGGCATGGCACGGCATGGCACGGCATGGCACGGCATGGCACGGCATGGCACGGCATGGCACGGCATGGCACGGCATGGCACGGCATGGCACGGCATGGCACGGCATGGCACGGCATGGCACGGCATGGCACGGCATGGCACGGCATGGCACCGGCATGGCACCGGCATGGCACGGCATGGCACCGGCATAGCACGGCATGGCACCGGCATGGCACGGCATGGCACGGCATGGCACGGCATGGCACGGCATGGCACGGCATGGCACGGCATGGCACGGCATGGCACGGCATGGCACGGCATGGCACGGCATGGCACGGCATGGCACGGCATGGCACGGCATGGCACGGCATGGCACCGGCATGGCACGGCATGGCACCGGCATGGCACCGGCATGGCACGGCATGGCACCGGCATGGCACGGCATGGCACCGGCATGGCACGGCATGGCACCGGCATGGCACGGCATGGCACGGCATGGCACCGGCATGGCACGGCATGGCACCGGCATGGCACGGCATGGCACCGGCATGGCACCGGCATGGCACGGCATGGCACCGGCATGGCACGGCATGGAATGGCATGGAATGGCATGGAATGGCATGGAATGGCATGGAATGGCATGGAATGGCATGGAATGGCATGGAATGGCATGGAATGGCATGGAATGGCATGGAATGGCATGGAATGGCTTGGAATGGCATGGAATGGCATGGAATGGCATGGAATGGCATGGAATGGCATGGAATGGCATGGAATGGCATGGAATGGCATGGAATGGCATGGAATGGCATGGAATGGCATGGAATGGCATGGAATGGCATGGAATGGCATGGCACCGCATTGAGTGGCATGGCACGGCATGGCACCGGCATGGCACGGCATGGCACCGGCATGGCACGGTATGGCACCGGCATGGCACGGCATGGCACCGGCATGGCACGGCATGGCACCGGCATGGCACGGCATGGCACCGGCATGGCACGGCATGGCACCGGCATGGCACGGCATGGCACCGGCATGGCACGGCATGGCACCGGCATGGCACGGCATGGCACCGGCATGGCACGGCATGGCACGGCATGGCACGGCATGGCACCGGCATGGCACGGCATGGCACCGGCATGGCACGGCATGGCACCGGCATGGCACGGCATGGCACCGGCATGGCACGGCATGGCACCGGCATGGCACCGGCATGGCACCGGCATGGCACGGCATGGCACCGGCATGGCACCGGCATGGCACGGCATGGCACCGGCATGGCACGGCATGGCACCGGCATGGCACGGCATGGCACCGGCATGGCACCGGCATGGCACGGCATGGCACCGGCATGGCACGGCATGGCACCGGCATGGCACGGCATGGCACCGGCATGGCACCGGCATGGCACCGGCATGGCACGGCATGGCACCGGCATGGCACCGGCATGGCACCGGCATGGCACCGGCATGGCACCGGCATGGCACGGCATGGCACCGGCATGGCACGGCATGGCACCGGCATGGCACCGGCATGGCACGGCATGGCACCGGCATGGCACGGCATGGCACCGGCATGGCACGGCATGGCACCGGCATGGCACGGCATGGCACCGGCATGGCACGGCATGGCACCGGCATGGCACGGCATGGCACCGGCATGGCACGGCATGGCACGGCATGGCACCGGCATGGCACGGCATGGCACCGGCATGGCACGGCATGGCACCGGCATGGAATGGCATGGAATGGCATGGAATGGCATGGAATGGCATGGAATGGCATGGAATGGCATGGAATGGCATGGAATGGCTTGGAATGGCATGGAATGGCATGGAATGGCATGGAATGGCATGGAATGGCATGGAATGGCATGGAATGGCATGGAATGGCATGGAATGGCATGGAATGGCATGGAATGGCATGGAATGGCATGGAATGGCATGGAATGGCATGGCACCGCATTGAGTGGCATTGAGTGGCATGGAATGGCATGGACTGGCATGGACTGGCATGGAATGGCATGGAATGGCATGGCACCGCATGGCCCGGCATGGCACGGCATGGCACGGCATGGCACGGCATGGCACGGCATGGCACGGCATGGCACGGCATGGCACGGCATGGCACGGCATGGCACGGCATGGCACCGGCATGGCACGGCATGGCACCGGCATGGCACGGCATGGCACCGGCATGGCACGGCATGGCACCGGCATGGCACGGCATGGCACCGGCATGGCACGGCATGGCACCGGCATGGCACGGCATGGCACCGGCATGGCACGGCATGGCACCGGCATGGCACGGCATGGCACCGGCATGGCACGGCATGGCACCGGCATGGCACCGGCATGGCACCGGCATGGCACGGCATGGCACCGGCATGGCACCGGCATGGCACCGGCATGGCACCGGCATGGCACGGCATGGCACCGGCATGGCACGGCATGGCACCGGCATGGCACCGGCATGGCACGGCATGGCACCGGCATGGCACGGCATGGCACCGGCATGGCACGGCATGGCACCGGCATGGCACGGCATGGCACCGGCATGGCACGGCATGGCACCGGCATGGCACGGCATGGCACCGGCATGGCACGGCATGGCACCGGCATGGCACGGCATGGCACGGCATGGCACCGGCATGGCACGGCATGGCACCGGCATGGCACGGCATGGCACCGGCATGGAATGGCATGGAATGGCATGGAATGGCATGGAATGGCATGGAATGGCATGGAATGGCTTGGAATGGCATGGAATGGCATGGAATGGCATGGAATGGCATGGAATGGCATGGAATGGCATGGAATGGCATGGAATGGCATGGAATGGCATGGAATGGCATGGAATGGCATGGAATGGCATGGAATGGCATGGAATGGCATGGAATGGCATGGAATGGCATGGAATGGCATGGAATGGCATGGAATGGCATGGAATGGCATGGAATGGCATGGAATGGCATGGAATGGCATGGAATGGCATGGAATGGCATGGCACCGCATTGAGTGGCATTGAGTGGCATGGAATGGCATGGACTGGCATGGACTGGCATGGAATGGCATGGAATGGCATGGCACCGCATGGCCCGGCATGGCACGGCATGGCACGGCATGGCACGGCATGGCACGGCATGGCACGGCATGGCACGGCATGGCACGGCATGGCACCGGCATGGCACGGCATGGCACCGGCATGGCACGGCATGGCACCGGCATGGCACGGCATGGCACCGGCATGGCACGGCATGGAATGGCATGGAATGGCATGGAATGGCATGGAATGGCATGGAATGGCATGGAATGGCATGGAATGGCATGGAATGGCATGGAATGGCATGGAATGGCATGGAATGGCATGGAATGGCATGGAATGGCATGGAATGGCATGGAATGGCATGGAATGGCATGGAATGGCATGGAATGGCATGGAATGGCATGGAATGGCATGGAATGGCATGGAATGGCATGGAATGGCATGGAATGGCATGGAATGGCATGGAATGGCATGGAATGGCATGGAATGGCATGGAATGGCATGGACTGGCATGGACTGGCATGGACTGGCATGGAATGGCATGGAATGGCATGGAATGGCATGGAATGGCATGGAACGGCATGGAATGGCATGGAATGGCATGGAATGGCATGGAATGGCTTGGAATGGCATGGAATGGCATGGAATGGCATGGAATGGCATGGAATGGCATGGAATGGCATGGAATGGCATGGAATGGCATGGAATGGCATGGAATGGCATGGAATGGCATGGAATGGCATGGAATGGCATGGAATGGCATGGAATGGCATGGCACCGCATTGAGTGGCATGGAATGGCATGGACTGGCATGGACTGGCATGGAATGGCATGGAATGGCATGGCACCGCATGGCCCGGCATGGCACGGCATGGCACGGCATGGCACGGCATGGCACGGCATGGCACGGCATGGCACGGCATGGCACGGCATGGCACGGCATGGCACGGCATGGCACGGCATGGCACCGGCATGGCACGGCATGGCACGGCATGGCACGGCATGGCACGGCATGGCACGGCATGGCACGGCATGGCACGGCATGGCACGGCATGGCACGGCATGGCACGGCATGGCACGGCATGGCACGGCATGGCACGGCATGGCACGGCATGGCACGGCATGGCACGGCATGGCACCGGCATGGCACGGCATGGCACCGGCATGGCACCGGCATGGCACGGCATGGCACCGGCATGGCACGGCATGGCACCGGCATGGCACCGGCATGGCACGGCATGGCACCGGCATGGCACGGCATGGCACCGGCATGGCACGGCATGGCACCGGCATGGCACGGCATGGCACCGGCATGGCACGGCATGGCACCGGCATGGCACGGCATGGCACCGGCATGGCACGGCATGGCACCGGCATGGCACGGCATGGCACCGGCATGGCACGGCATGGCACCGGCATGGCACGGCATGGCACCGGCATGGCACGGCATGGCACCGGCATGGCACGGCATGGCACCGGCATGGCACGGCATGGCACCGGCATGGCACGGCATGGCACCGGCATGGCACGGCATGGCACCGGCATGGCACGGCATGGCACCGGCATGGCACGGCATGGCACCGGCATGGCACCGGCATGGCACGGCATGGCACCGGCATGGCACGGCATGGCACGGCATGGCACCGGCATGGAATGGCATGGAATGGCATTGAGTGGCATGGAATGGCATGGACTGGCATGGAATGGCATGGACTGGCATGGACTGGCATGGAATGGCATGGAATGGCATGGCACCGCATGGCACGGCATGGCACGGCATGGCACGGCATGGCACGGCATGGCACGGCATGGCACGGCATGGCACGGCATGGCACGGCATGGCACGGCATGGCACGGCATGGCACCGGCATGGCACGGCATGGCACGGCATGGCACGGCATGGCACGGCACGGCACGGCATGGCACGGCATGGACTGGCATGGAATGGCATGGAATGGCATGGCACCGCATGGCCCGGCATGGCACGGCATGGCACGGCATGGCACGGCATGGCACGGCATGGCACGGCATGGCACGGCATGGCACGGCATGGCACGGCATGGCACGGCATGGCACGGCATGGCACGGCATGGCACGGCATGGCACCGGCATGGCACGGCATGGCACCGGCATGGCACGGCATGGCACCGGCATGGCACGGCATGGCACCGGCATGGCACGGCATGGCACCGGCATGGCACGGCATGGCACCGGCATGGCACGGCATGGCACCGGCATGGCACGGCATGGAATGGCATGGAATGGCATGGAATGGCATGGAATGGCATGGAATGGCATGGAATGGCATGGAATGGCATGGAATGGCATGGAATGGCATGGAATGGCATGGAATGGCATGGAATGGCATGGAATGGCATGGAATGGCATGGAATGGCATGGAATGGCATGGAATGGCATGGAATGGCATGGAATGGCATGGAATGGCATGGAATGGCATGGAATGGCATGGAATGGCATGGAATGGCATGGAATGGCATGGAATGGCATGGAATGGCATGGAATGGCATGGAATGGCATGGAATGGCATGGAATGGCATGGAATGGCATGGAATGGCATGGAATGGCATGGAATGGCATGGAATGGCATGGAATGGCATGGAATGGCATGGAATGGCATGGAATGGCATGGAATGGCATGGAATGGCATGGAATGGCATGGAATGGCATGGAATGGCATGGAATGGCATGGAATGGCATGGAATGGCATGGAATGGCATGGAATGGCATGGAATGGCATGGAATGGCATGGAACGGCATGGAATGGCATGGAATGGCATGGAATGGCATGGAATGGCTTGGAATGGCATGGAATGGCATGGAATGGCATGGAATGGCATGGAATGGCATGGAATGGCATGGAATGGCATGGAATGGCTTGGAATGGCATGGAATGGCATGGAATGGCATGGAATGGCATGGAATGGCATGGAATGGCATGGAATGGCATGGAATGGCATGGCACCGCATTGAGTGGCATGGCACGGCATGGCACCGGCATGGCACGGCATGGCACCGGCATGGCACGGCATGGCACCGGCATGGCACGGCATGGCACCGGCATGGCACGGCATGGCACCGGCATGGCACGGCATGGCACCGGCATGGCACGGCATGGCACCGGCATGGCACGGCATGGCACCGGCATGGCACGGCATGGCACCGGCATGGCACGGCATGGCACCGGCATGGCACGGCATGGCACCGGCATGGCACGGCATGGCACCGGCATGGCACGGCATGGCACCGGCATGGCACCGGCATGGCACCGGCATGGCACGGCATGGCACGGCATGGCACCGGCATGGCACCGGCATGGCACCGGCATGGCACGGCATGGCACCGGCATGGCACGGCATGGCACCGGCATGGCACGGCATGGCACCGGCATGGCACGGCATGGCACCGGCATGGCACGGCATGGCACCGGCATGGCACGGCATGGCACCGGCATGGCACGGCATGGCACCGGCATGGCACGGCATGGCACGGCATGGCACCGGCATGGCACGGCATGGCACCGGCATGGAATGGCATGGAATGGCATGGAATGGCATGGAATGGCATGGAATGGCATGGAATGGCATGGAATGGCATGGAATGGCATGGAATGGCATGGAATGGCATGGAATGGCATGGAATGGCTTGGAATGGCATGGAATGGCATGGAATGGCATGGAATGGCATGGAATGGCATGGAATGGCATGGAATGGCATGGAATGGCATGGAATGGCATGGAATGGCATGGAATGGCATGGAATGGCATGGAATGGCATGGAATGGCATGGCACCGCATTGAGTGGCATGGAATGGCATGGACTGGCATGGACTGGCATGGAATGGCATGGAATGGCATGGCACCGCATGGCCCGGCATGGCACGGCATGGCACGGCATGGCACGGCATGGCACGGCATGGCACGGCATGGCACGGCATGGCACGGCATGGCACGGCATGGCACCGGCATGGCACGGCATGGCACCGGCATGGCACGGCATGGCACCGGCATGGCACGGCATGGCACCGGCATGGCACGGCATGGCACCGGCATGGCACCGGCATGGCACCGGCATGGCACGGCATGGCACCGGCATGGCACCGGCATGGCACCGGCATGGCACCGGCATGGCACGGCATGGCACGGCATGGCACGGCATGGCACGGCATGGCACGGCATGGCACGGCATGGCACGGCATGGCACGGCATGGCACCGGCATGGCACGGCATGGCACGGCATGGCACGGCATGGCACCGGCATGGCACGGCATGGAATGGCATGGAATGGCATGGAATGGCATGGAATGGCATGGAATGGCATGGAATGGCATGGAATGGCATGGAATGGCATGGAATGGCATGGAATGGCATGGAATGGCATGGAATGGCATGGAATGGCATGGAATGGCATGGAATGGCATGGAATGGCATGGAATGGCATGGAATGGCATGGAATGGCATGGAATGGCATGGAATGGCATGGAATGGCATGGAATGGCATGGAATGGCATGGAATGGCATGGAATGGCATGGAATGGCATGGAATGGCATGGAATGGCATGGAATGGCATGGAATGGCATGGAATGGCATGGAATGGCATGGAATGGCATGGACTGGCATGGACTGGCATGGACTGGCATGGAATGGCATGGAATGGCATGGAACGGCATGGAATGGCATGGAACGGCATGGAATGGCATGGAATGGCATGGAATGGCTTGGAATGGCATGGAATGGCATGGAATGGCATGGAATGGCATGGAATGGCATGGAATGGCATGGAATGGCATGGAATGGCATGGAATGGCATGGAATGGCATGGAATGGCATGGAATGGCATGGAATGGCATGGAATGGCATGGCACCGCATTGAGTGGCATGGAATGGCATGGACTGGCATGGACTGGCATGGAATGGCATGGAATGGCATGGCACCGCATGGCCCGGCATGGCACGGCATGGCACGGCATGGCACGGCATGGCACGGCATGGCACGGCATGGCACGGCATGGCACGGCATGGCACGGCATGGCACGGCATGGCACGGCATGGCACGGCATGGCACCGGCATGGCACGGCATGGCACGGCATGGCACGGCATGGCACGGCATGGCACGGCATGGCACGGCATGGCACGGCATGGCACGGCATGGCACGGCATGGCACGGCATGGCACCGGCATGGCACGGCATGGCACCGGCATGGCACGGCATGGCACCGGCATGGCACGGCATGGCACCGGCATGGCACGGCATGGCACCGGCATGGCACGGCATGGCACCGGCATGGCACGGCATGGCACCGGCATGGCACGGCATGGCACCGGCATGGCACGGCATGGCACCGGCATGGCACGGCATGGCACCGGCATGGCACGGCATGGCACCGGCATGGCACGGCATGGCACCGGCATGGCACGGCATGGCACCGGCATGGCACCGGCATGGCACGGCATGGCACCGGCATGGCACGGCATGGCACGGCATGGCACCGGCATGGAATGGCATGGAATGGCATTGAGTGGCATGGAATGGCATGGACTGGCATGGAATGGCATGGACTGGCATGGACTGGCATGGAATGGCATGGAATGGCATGGCACCGCATGGCACGGCATGGCACGGCATGGCACGGCATGGCACGGCATGGCACGGCATGGCACGGCATGGCACGGCATGGCACGGCATGGCACGGCATGGCACGGCATGGCACCGGCATGGCACGGCATGGCACGGCATGGCACGGCATGGCACGGCATGGCACGGCATGGCACGGCATGGCACGGCATGGACTGGCATGGAATGGCATGGAATGGCATGGCACCGCATGGCCCGGCATGGCACGGCATGGCACGGCATGGCACGGCATGGCACGGCATGGCACGGCATGGCACGGCATGGCACGGCATGGCACGGCATGGCACGGCATGGCACGGCATGGCACCGGCATGGCACGGCATGGCACCGGCATGGCACGGCATGGCACCGGCATGGCACGGCATGGCACCGGCATGGCACGGCATGGCACCGGCATGGCACGGCATGGCACCGGCATGGCACGGCATGGAATGGCATGGAATGGCATGGAATGGCATGGAATGGCATGGAATGGCATGGAATGGCATGGAATGGCATGGAATGGCATGGAATGGCATGGAATGGCATGGAATGGCATGGAATGGCATGGAATGGCATGGAATGGCATGGAATGGCATGGAATGGCATGGAATGGCATGGAATGGCATGGAATGGCATGGAATGGCATGGAATGGCATGGAATGGCATGGAATGGCATGGAATGGCATGGAATGGCATGGAATGGCATGGAATGGCATGGAATGGCATGGAATGGCATGGAATGGCATGGAATGGCATGGAATGGCATGGAATGGCATGGAATGGCATGGAATGGCATGGAATGGCATGGAATGGCATGGAATGGCATGGAATGGCATGGAATGGCATGGAATGGCATGGAATGGCATGGACTGGCATGGACTGGCATGGACTGGCATGGAATGGCATGGAATGGCATGGAATGGCATGGAATGGCATGGAACGGCATGGAATGGCATGGAATGGCATGGAATGGCATGGAATGGCTTGGAATGGCATGGAATGGCATGGAATGGCATGGAATGGCATGGAATGGCATGGAATGGCATGGAATGGCATGGAATGGCTTGGAATGGCATGGAATGGCATGGAATGGCATGGAATGGCATGGAATGGCATGGAATGGCATGGAATGGCATGGAATGGCATGGCACCGCATTGAGTGGCATGGCACGGCATGGCACCGGCATGGCACGGCATGGCACCGGCATGGCACGGCATGGCACCGGCATGGCACGGCATGGCACCGGCATGGCACGGCATGGCACCGGCATGGCACGGCATGGCACCGGCATGGCACGGCATGGCACCGGCATGGCACGGCATGGCACCGGCATGGCACGGCATGGCACCGGCATGGCACGGCATGGCACCGGCATGGCACGGCATGGCACCGGCATGGCACGGCATGGCACCGGCATGGCACGGCATGGCACCGGCATGGCACGGCATGGCACCGGCATGGCACGGCATGGCACCGGCATGGCACGGCATGGCACCGGCATGGCACGGCATGGCACCGGCATGGCACCGGCATGGCACCGGCATGGCACGGCATGGCACCGGCATGGCACCGGCATGGCACCGGCATGGCACGGCATGGCACCGGCATGGCACGGCATGGCACCGGCATGGCACGGCATGGCACCGGCATGGCACGGCATGGCACCGGCATGGCACGGCATGGCACCGGCATGGCACGGCATGGCACCGGCATGGCACGGCATGGCACCGGCATGGCACGGCATGGCACGGCATGGCACCGGCATGGCACGGCATGGCACCGGCATGGAATGGCATGGAATGGCATGGAATGGCATGGAATGGCATGGAATGGCATGGAATGGCATGGAATGGCATGGAATGGCATGGAATGGCATGGAATGGCATGGAATGGCATGGAATGGCTTGGAATGGCATGGAATGGCATGGAATGGCATGGAATGGCATGGAATGGCATGGAATGGCATGGAATGGCATGGAATGGCATGGAATGGCATGGAATGGCATGGAATGGCATGGAATGGCATGGAATGGCATGGAATGGCATGGAATGGCATGGAATGGCATGGAATGGCATGGCACCGCATTGAGTGGCATGGAATGGCATGGACTGGCATGGACTGGCATGGAATGGCATGGAATGGCATGGCACCGCATGGCCCGGCATGGCACGGCATGGCACGGCATGGCACGGCATGGCACGGCATGGCACGGCATGGCACGGCATGGCACGGCATGGCACGGCATGGCACGGCATGGCACGGCATGGCACGGCATGGCACGGCATGGCACGGCATGGCACGGCATGGCACCGGCATGGCACGGCATGGCACCGGCATGGCACGGCAAGGCACCGGCATGGCACGGCATGGAATGGCATGGAATGGCATGGAATGGCATGGAATGGCATGGAATGGCATGGAATGGCATGGAATGGCATGGAATGGCATGGAATGGCATGGAATGGCATGGAATGGCATGGAATGGCATGGAATGGCATGGAATGGCATGGAATGGCATGGAATGGCATGGAATGGCATGGAATGGCATGGAATGGCATGGAATGGCATGGAATGGCATGGAATGGCATGGAATGGCATGGAATGGCATGGAATGGCATGGAATGGCATGGAATGGCATGGAATGGCATGGAATGGCATGGAATGGCATGGAATGGCATGGAATGGCATGGACTGGCATGGACTGGCATGGACTGGCATGGAATGGCATGGAATGGCATGGAATGGCATGGAATGGCATGGAACGGCATGGAATGGCATGGAATGGCATGGAATGGCATGGAATGGCTTGGAATGGCATGGAATGGCATGGAATGGCATGGAATGGCATGGAATGGCATGGAATGGCATGGAATGGCATGGAATGGCATGGAATGGCATGGAATGGCATGGAATGGCATGGAATGGCATGGAATGGCATGGAATGGCATGGAATGGTATGGAATGGCATGGCACCGCATTGAGTGGCATGGAATGGCATGGACTGGCATGGACTGGCATGGAATGGCATGGAATGGCATGGCACCGCATGGCCCGGCATGGCACGGCATGGCACGGCATGGCACGGCATGGCACGGCATGGCACGGCATGGCACGGCATGGCACGGCATGGCACGGCATGGCACGGCATGGCACGGCATGGCACGGCATGGCACGGCATGGCACGGCATGGCACGGCATGGCACGGCATGGCACGGCATGGCACGGCATGGCACGGCATGGCACGGCATGGCACCGGCATGGCACGGCATGGCACCGGCATGGCACGGCATGGCACCGGCATGGCACGGCATGGCACCGGCATGGCACGGCATGGAATGGCATGGAATGGCATGGAATGGCATGGAATGGCATGGAATGGCATGGAATGGCATGGAATGGCATGGAATGGCATGGAATGGCATGGAATGGCATGGAATGGCATGGAATGGCATGGAATGGCATGGAATGGCATGGCACCGCATTGAGTGGCATGGAATGGCATGGAATGGCATGGAATGGCATGGAATGGCATGGAATGGCATGGAATGGCATGGAATGGCATGGAATGGCATGGAATGGCATGGCACCGCATTGAGTGGCATGGAATGGCATGGACTGGCATGGAATGGCATGGACTGGCATGGACTGGCATGGAATGGCATGGAATGGCATGGAACGGCATGGAATGGCATGGAATGGCATGGAATGGCATGGAATGGCTTGGAATGGCATGGAATGGCATGGAATGGCATGGAATGGCATGGAATGGCATGGAATGGCATGGAATGGCATGGAATGGCATGGAATGGCATGGAATGGCATGGAATGGCATGGAATGGCATGGAATGGCATGGAATGGCATGGAATGGCATGGAATGGCATGGAATGGCATGGAATGGCATGGCACCGCATTGAGTGGCATGGAATGGCATGGACTGGCATGGAATGGCATGGACTCGCATGGACTGGCATGGAATGGCATGGAATGGCATGGAACGGCATGGAATGGCATGGAATGGCATGGAATGGCATGGAATGGCTTGGAATGGCATGGAATGGCATGGAATGGCATGGAATGGCATGGAATGGCATGGAATGGCATGGAATGGCATGGAATGGCATGGAATGGCATGGAATGGCATGGAATGGCATGGAATGGCATGGAATGGCATGGAATGGCATGGAATGGCATGGAATGGCATGGAATGGCATGGAATGGCATGGAATGGCATGGAATGGCATGGAATGGCATGGAATGGCATGGAATGGCATGGAATGGCATGGAATGGCATGGAATGTCATGGAATGGCATGGAATGGCATGGAATGGCATGGCACCGCATTGAGTGGCATGGAATGGCATGGACTGGCATGGACTGGCATGGAATGGCATGGAATGGCATGGCACCGCATGGCCCGGGATGGCACGGCATGGCACGGCATGGCACGGCATGGCACGGCATGGCACGGCATGGCACGGCATGGCACGGCATGGCACGGCATGGCACGGCATGGCACGGCATGGCACGGCATGGCACGGCATGGCACGGCATGGCACGGCATGGCACGGCATGGCACGGCATGGCACGGCATGGCACGGCATGGCACGGCATGGCACGGCATGGCACGGCATGGCACCGGCATGGCACCGGCATGGCACGGCATGGCACCGGCATAGCACGGCATGGCACCGGCATGGCACGGCATGGCACGGCATGGCACGGCATGGCACGGCATGGCACGGCATGGCACGGCATGGCACGGCATGGCACGGCATGGCACGGCATGGCACGGCATGGCACGGCATGGCACGGCATGGCACGGCATGGCACGGCATGGCACCGGCATGGCACGGCATGGCACCGGCATGGCACCGGCATGGCACGGCATGGCACCGGCATGGCACGGCATGGCACCGGCATGGCACGGCATGGCACCGGCATGGCACGGCATGGCACGGCATGGCACCGGCATGGCACGGCATGGCACCGGCATGGCACGGCATGGCACCGGCATGGCACCGGCATGGCACGGCATGGCACCGGCATGGCACGGCATGGAATGGCATGGAATGGCATGGAATGGCATGGAATGGCATGGAATGGCATGGAATGGCATGGAATGGCATGGAATGGCATGGAATGGCATGGAATGGCATGGAATGGCATGGAATGGCTTGGAATGGCATGGAATGGCATGGAATGGCATGGAATGGCATGGAATGGCATGGAATGGCATGGAATGGCATGGAATGGCATGGAATGGCATGGAATGGCATGGAATGGCATGGAATGGCATGGAATGGCATGGAATGGCATGGCACCGCATTGAGTGGCATGGCACGGCATGGCACCGGCATGGCACGGCATGGCACCGGCATGGCACGGTATGGCACCGGCATGGCACGGCATGGCACCGGCATGGCACGGCATGGCACCGGCATGGCACGGCATGGCACCGGCATGGCACGGCATGGCACCGGCATGGCACGGCATGGCACCGGCATGGCACGGCATGGCACCGGCATGGCACGGCATGGCACCGGCATGGCACGGCATGGCACGGCATGGCACGGCATGGCACCGGCATGGCACGGCATGGCACCGGCATGGCACGGCATGGCACCGGCATGGCACGGCATGGCACCGGCATGGCACGGCATGGCACCGGCATGGCACCGGCATGGCACCGGCATGGCACGGCATGGCACCGGCATGGCACCGGCATGGCACGGCATGGCACCGGCATGGCACGGCATGGCACCGGCATGGCACGGCATGGCACCGGCATGGCACCGGCATGGCACGGCATGGCACCGGCATGGCACGGCATGGCACCGGCATGGCACGGCATGGCACCGGCATGGCACCGGCATGGCACCGGCATGGCACGGCATGGCACCGGCATGGCACCGGCATGGCACCGGCATGGCACCGGCATGGCACCGGCATGGCACGGCATGGCACCGGCATGGCACGGCATGGCACCGGCATGGCACCGGCATGGCACGGCATGGCACCGGCATGGCACGGCATGGCACCGGCATGGCACGGCATGGCACCGGCATGGCACGGCATGGCACCGGCATGGCACGGCATGGCACCGGCATGGCACGGCATGGCACCGGCATGGCACGGCATGGCACGGCATGGCACCGGCATGGCACGGCATGGCACCGGCATGGCACGGCATGGCACCGGCATGGAATGGCATGGAATGGCATGGAATGGCATGGAATGGCATGGAATGGCATGGAATGGCATGGAATGGCATGGAATGGCTTGGAATGGCATGGAATGGCATGGAATGGCATGGAATGGCATGGAATGGCATGGAATGGCATGGAATGGCTTGGAATGGCATGGAATGGCATGGAATGGCATGGAATGGCATGGAATGGCATGGAATGGCATGGAATGGCATGGAATGGCATGGAATGGCATGGAATGGCATGGAATGGCATGGAATGGCATGGAATGGCATGGAATGGCATGGAATGGCATGGAATGGCATGGCACCGCATTGAGTGGCATTGAGTGGCATGGAATGGCATGGACTGGCATGGACTGGCATGGAATGGCATGGAATGGCATGGCACCGCATGGCCCGGCATGGCACGGCATGGCACGGCATGGCACGGCATGGCACGGCATGGCACGGCATGGCACGGCATGGCACGGCATGGCACGGCATGGCACGGCATGGCACCGGCATGGCACGGCATGGCACCGGCATGGCACGGCATGGCACCGGCATGGCACGGCATGGCACCGGCATGGCACGGCATGGCACCGGCATGGCACGGCATGGCACCGGCATGGCACGGCATGGCACCGGCATGGCACGGCATGGCACCGGCATGGCACGGCATGGCACCGGCATGGCACGGCATGGCACCGGCATGGCACCGGCATGGCACCGGCATGGCACGGCATGGCACCGGCATGGCACCGGCATGGCACCGGCATGGCACCGGCATGGCACGGCATGGCACCGGCATGGCACGGCATGGCACCGGCATGGCACCGGCATGGCACGGCATGGCACCGGCATGGCACGGCATGGCACCGGCATGGCACGGCATGGCACCGGCATGGCACGGCATGGCACCGGCATGGCACGGCATGGCACCGGCATGGCACGGCATGGCACCGGCATGGCACGGCATGGCACCGGCATGGCACGGCATGGCACGGCATGGCACCGGCATGGCACGGCATGGCACCGGCATGGCACGGCATGGCACCGGCATGGAATGGCATGGAATGGCATGGAATGGCATGGAATGGCATGGAATGGCATGGAATGGCATGGAATGGCATGGAATGGCTTGGAATGGCATGGAATGGCATGGAATGGCATGGAATGGCATGGAATGGCATGGAATGGCATGGAATGGCATGGAATGGCATGGAATGGCATGGAATGGCATGGAATGGCATGGAATGGCATGGAATGGCATGGAATGGCATGGAATGGCATGGAATGGCATGGAATGGCATGGAATGGCATGGAATGGCATGGAATGGCATGGAATGGCATGGAATGGCATGGAATGGCATGGAATGGCATGGAATGGCATGGAATGGCATGGCACCGCATTGAGTGGCATTGAGTGGCATGGAATGGCATGGACTGGCATGGACTGGCATGGAATGGCATGGAATGGCATGGCACCGCATGGCCCGGCATGGCACGGCATGGCACGGCATGGCACGGCATGGCACGGCATGGCACGGCATGGCACGGCATGGCACGGCATGGCACCGGCATGGCACGGCATGGCACCGGCATGGCACGGCATGGCACCGGCATGGCACGGCATGGCACCGGCATGGCACGGCATGGAATGGCATGGAATGGCATGGAATGGCATGGAATGGCATGGAATGGCATGGAATGGCATGGAATGGCATGGAATGGCATGGAATGGCATGGAATGGCATGGAATGGCATGGAATGGCATGGAATGGCATGGAATGGCATGGAATGGCATGGAATGGCATGGAATGGCATGGAATGGCATGGAATGGCATGGAATGGCATGGAATGGCATGGAATGGCATGGAATGGCATGGAATGGCATGGAATGGCATGGAATGGCATGGAATGGCATGGACTGGCATGGACTGGCATGGACTGGCATGGAATGGCATGGAATGGCATGGAATGGCATGGAATGGCATGGAACGGCATGGAATGGCATGGAATGGCATGGAATGGCATGGAATGGCTTGGAATGGCATGGAATGGCATGGAATGGCATGGAATGGCATGGAATGGCATGGAATGGCATGGAATGGCATGGAATGGCATGGAATGGCATGGAATGGCATGGAATGGCATGGAATGGCATGGAATGGCATGGAATGGCATGGAATGGCATGGCACCGCATTGAGTGGCATGGAATGGCATGGACTGGCATGGACTGGCATGGAATGGCATGGAATGGCATGGCACCGCATGGCCCGGCATGGCACGGCATGGCACGGCATGGCACGGCATGGCACGGCATGGCACGGCAT
Organism: Cryptus armator; assembly: GCA_963971235.1. Taxonomy (NCBI): domain Eukaryota; kingdom Metazoa; phylum Arthropoda; class Insecta; order Hymenoptera; family Ichneumonidae; genus Cryptus; species Cryptus armator. The sequence continues at coordinate 96,015 of CAXARG010000263.1, read as the reverse complement.
GGCACGGCATGGCACGGCATGGCACGGCATGGCACGGCATGGCACGGCATGGCACCGGCATGGCACGGCATGGCACGGCATGGCACGGCATGGCACGGCATGGCACGGCATGGCACGGCATGGCACGGCATGGCACGGCATGGCACGGCATGGCACGGCATGGCACGGCATGGCACGGCATGGCACGGCATGGCACGGCATGGCACGGCATGGCACCGGCATGGCACGGCATGGCACCGGCATGGCACCGGCATGGCACGGCATGGCACCGGCATGGCACGGCATGGCACCGGCATGGCACCGGCATGGCACGGCATGGCACCGGCATGGCACGGCATGGCACCGGCATGGCACGGCATGGCACCGGCATGGCACGGCATGGCACCGGCATGGCACGGCATGGCACCGGCATGGCACGGCATGGCACCGGCATGGCACGGCATGGCACCGGCATGGCACGGCATGGCACCGGCATGGCACGGCATGGCACCGGCATGGCACGGCATGGCACCGGCATGGCACGGCATGGCACCGGCATGGCACGGCATGGCACCGGCATGGCACGGCATGGCACCGGCATGGCACGGCATGGCACCGGCATGGCACGGCATGGCACCGGCATGGCACGGCATGGCACCGGCATGGCACCGGCATGGCACGGCATGGCACCGGCATGGCACGGCATGGCACGGCATGGCACCGGCATGGAATGGCATGGAATGGCATTGAGTGGCATGGAATGGCATGGACTGGCATGGAATGGCATGGACTGGCATGGACTGGCATGGAATGGCATGGAATGGCATGGCACCGCATGGCACGGCATGGCACGGCATGGCACGGCATGGCACGGCATGGCACGGCATGGCACGGCATGGCACGGCATGGCACGGCATGGCACGGCATGGCACGGCATGGCACCGGCATGGCACGGCATGGCACGGCATGGCACGGCATGGCACGGCACGGCACGGCATGGCACGGCATGGACTGGCATGGAATGGCATGGAATGGCATGGCACCGCATGGCCCGGCATGGCACGGCATGGCACGGCATGGCACGGCATGGCACGGCATGGCACGGCATGGCACGGCATGGCACGGCATGGCACGGCATGGCACGGCATGGCACGGCATGGCACGGCATGGCACGGCATGGCACGGCATGGCACGGCATGGCACCGGCATGGCACGGCATGGCACCGGCATGGCACGGCATGGCACCGGCATGGCACGGCATGGCACCGGCATGGCACGGCATGGCACCGGCATGGCACGGCATGGCACCGGCATGGCACGGCATGGCACCGGCATGGCACGGCATGGAATGGCATGGAATGGCATGGAATGGCATGGAATGGCATGGAATGGCATGGAATGGCATGGAATGGCATGGAATGGCATGGAATGGCATGGAATGGCATGGAATGGCATGGAATGGCATGGAATGGCATGGAATGGCATGGAATGGCATGGAATGGCATGGAATGGCATGGAATGGCATGGAATGGCATGGAATGGCATGGAATGGCATGGAATGGCATGGAATGGCATGGAATGGCATGGAATGGCATGGAATGGCATGGAATGGCATGGAATGGCATGGAATGGCATGGAATGGCATGGAATGGCATGGAATGGCATGGAATGGCATGGAATGGCATGGAATGGCATGGAATGGCATGGAATGGCATGGAATGGCATGGAATGGCATGGAATGGCATGGAATGGCATGGAATGGCATGGAATGGCATGGAATGGCATGGAATGGCATGGAATGGCATGGAATGGCATGGAATGGCATGGAATGGCATGGAATGGCATGGAATGGCATGGAACGGCATGGAATGGCATGGAATGGCATGGAATGGCATGGAATGGCTTGGAATGGCATGGAATGGCATGGAATGGCATGGAATGGCATGGAATGGCATGGAATGGCATGGAATGGCATGGAATGGCTTGGAATGGCATGGAATGGCATGGAATGGCATGGAATGGCATGGAATGGCATGGAATGGCATGGAATGGCATGGAATGGCATGGCACCGCATTGAGTGGCATGGCACGGCATGGCACCGGCATGGCACGGCATGGCACCGGCATGGCACGGCATGGCACCGGCATGGCACGGCATGGCACCGGCATGGCACGGCATGGCACCGGCATGGCACGGCATGGCACCGGCATGGCACGGCATGGCACCGGCATGGCACGGCATGGCACCGGCATGGCACGGCATGGCACCGGCATGGCACGGCATGGCACCGGCATGGCACGGCATGGCACCGGCATGGCACGGCATGGCACCGGCATGGCACGGCATGGCACCGGCATGGCACCGGCATGGCACCGGCATGGCACGGCATGGCACGGCATGGCACCGGCATGGCACCGGCATGGCACCGGCATGGCACGGCATGGCACCGGCATGGCACGGCATGGCACCGGCATGGCACGGCATGGCACCGGCATGGCACGGCATGGCACCGGCATGGCACGGCATGGCACCGGCATGGCACGGCATGGCACCGGCATGGCACGGCATGGCACCGGCATGGCACGGCATGGCACCGGCATGGCACGGCATGGCACGGCATGGCACCGGCATGGCACGGCATGGCACCGGCATGGAATGGCATGGAATGGCATGGAATGGCATGGAATGGCATGGAATGGCATGGAATGGCATGGAATGGCATGGAATGGCATGGAATGGCATGGAATGGCATGGAATGGCATGGAATGGCTTGGAATGGCATGGAATGGCATGGAATGGCATGGAATGGCATGGAATGGCATGGAATGGCATGGAATGGCATGGAATGGCATGGAATGGCATGGAATGGCATGGAATGGCATGGAATGGCATGGAATGGCATGGAATGGCATGGAATGGCATGGAATGGCATGGCACCGCATTGAGTGGCATGGAATGGCATGGACTGGCATGGACTGGCATGGAATGGCATGGAATGGCATGGCACCGCATGGCCCGGCATGGCACGGCATGGCACGGCATGGCACGGCATGGCACGGCATGGCACGGCATGGCACGGCATGGCACGGCATGGCACGGCATGGCACGGCATGGCACGGCATGGCACGGCATGGCACGGCATGGCACCGGCATGGCACGGCATGGCACCGGCATGGCACGGCAAGGCACCGGCATGGCACGGCATGGAATGGCATGGAATGGCATGGAATGGCATGGAATGGCATGGAATGGCATGGAATGGCATGGAATGGCATGGAATGGCATGGAATGGCATGGAATGGCATGGAATGGCATGGAATGGCATGGAATGGCATGGAATGGCATGGAATGGCATGGAATGGCATGGAATGGCATGGAATGGCATGGAATGGCATGGAATGGCATGGAATGGCATGGAATGGCATGGAATGGCATGGAATGGCATGGAATGGCATGGAATGGCATGGAATGGCATGGAATGGCATGGAATGGCATGGAATGGCATGGAATGGCATGGAATGGCATGGAATGGCATGGAATGGCATGGAATGGCATGGAATGGCATGGAATGGCATGGAATGGCATGGACTGGCATGGACTGGCATGGACTGGCATGGAATGGCATGGAATGGCATGGAATGGCATGGAATGGCATGGAACGGCATGGAATGGCATGGAATGGCATGGAATGGCATGGAATGGCTTGGAATGGCATGGAATGGCATGGAATGGCATGGAATGGCATGGAATGGCATGGAATGGCATGGAATGGCATGGAATGGCATGGAATGGCATGGAATGGCATGGAATGGCATGGAATGGCATGGAATGGCATGGAATGGCATGGAATGGTATGGAATGGCATGGCACCGCATTGAGTGGCATGGAATGGCATGGACTGGCATGGACTGGCATGGAATGGCATGGAATGGCATGGCACCGCATGGCCCGGCATGGCACGGCATGGCACGGCATGGCACGGCATGGCACGGCATGGCACGGCATGGCACGGCATGGCACGGCATGGCACGGCATGGCACGGCATGGCACGGCATGGCACGGCATGGCACGGCATGGCACGGCATGGCACGGCATGGCACGGCATGGCACGGCATGGCACGGCATGGCACGGCATGGCACGGCATGGCACGGCATGGCACGGCATGGCACGGCATGGCACCGGCATGGCACGGCATGGCACCGGCATGGCACGGCATGGCACCGGCATGGCACGGCATGGCACCGGCATGGCACGGCATGGCACCGGCATGGCACGGCATGGAATGGCATGGAATGGCATGGAATGGCATGGAATGGCATGGAATGGCATGGAATGGCATGGAATGGCATGGAATGGCATGGAATGGCATGGAATGGCATGGAATGGCATGGAATGGCATGGAATGGCATGGAATGGCATGGAATGGCATGGAATGGCATGGCACCGCATTGAGTGGCATGGAATGGCATGGAATGGCATGGAATGGCATGGAATGGCATGGAATGGCATGGAATGGCATGGAATGGCATGGCACCGCATTGAGTGGCATGGAATGGCATGGACTGGCATGGAATGGCATGGACTGGCATGGACTGGCATGGAATGGCATGGAATGGCATGGAACGGCATGGAATGGCATGGAATGGCATGGAATGGCATGGAATGGCTTGGAATGGCATGGAATGGCATGGAATGGCATGGAATGGCATGGAATGGCATGGAATGGCATGGAATGGCATGGAATGGCATGGAATGGCATGGAATGGCATGGAATGGCATGGAATGGCATGGAATGGCATGGAATGGCATGGAATGGCATGGAATGGCATGGAATGGCATGGAATGGCATGGCACCGCATTGAGTGGCATGGAATGGCATGGACTGGCATGGAATGGCATGGACTGGCATGGACTGGCATGGAATGGCATGGAATGGCATGGAACGGCATGGAATGGCATGGAATGGCATGGAATGGCATGGAATGGCTTGGAATGGCATGGAATGGCATGGAATGGCATGGAATGGCATGGAATGGCATGGAATGGCATGGAATGGCATGGAATGGCATGGAATGGCATGGAATGGCATGGAATGGCATGGAATGGCATGGAATGGCATGGAATGGCATGGAATGGCATGGAATGGCATGGAATGGCATGGAATGGCATGGAATGGCATGGAATGGCATGGAATGGCATGGAATGGCATGGAATGGCATGGAATGTCATGGAATGGCATGGAATGGCATGGAATGGCATGGCACCGCATTGAGTGGCATGGAATGGCATGGACTGGCATGGACTGGCATGGAATGGCATGGAATGGCATGGCACCGCATGGCCCGGGATGGCACGGCATGGCACGGCATGGCACGGCATGGCACGGCATGGCACGGCATGGCACGGCATGGCACGGCATGGCACGGCATGGCACGGCATGGCACGGCATGGCACGGCATGGCACGGCATGGCACGGCATGGCACGGCATGGCACGGCATGGCACGGCATGGCACGGCATGGCACGGCATGGCACCGGCATGGCACCGGCATGGCACGGCATGGCACCGGCATAGCACGGCATGGCACCGGCATGGCACGGCATGGCACGGCATGGCACGGCATGGCACGGCATGGCACGGCATGGCACGGCATGGCACGGCATGGCACGGCATGGCACGGCATGGCACGGCATGGCACGGCATGGCACGGCATGGCACGGCATGGCACGGCATGGCACGGCATGGCACGGCATGGCACGGCATGGCACGGCATGGCACGGCATGGCACCGGCATGGCACGGCATGGCACCGGCATGGCACCGGCATGGCACGGCATGGCACCGGCATGGCACGGCATGGCACCGGCATGGCACGGCATGGCACCGGCATGGCACGGCATGGCACGGCATGGCACCGGCATGGCACGGCATGGCACCGGCATGGCACGGCATGGCACCGGCATGGCACGGCATGGCACCGGCATGGCACGGCATGGCACCGGCATGGCACCGGCATGGCACGGCATGGCACCGGCATGGCACGGCATGGAATGGCATGGAATGGCATGGAATGGCATGGAATGGCATGGAATGGCATGGAATGGCATGGAATGGCATGGAATGGCATGGAATGGCATGGAATGGCATGGAATGGCATGGAATGGCATGGAATGGCTTGGAATGGCATGGAATGGCATGGAATGGCATGGAATGGCATGGAATGGCATGGAATGGCATGGAATGGCATGGAATGGCATGGAATGGCATGGAATGGCATGGAATGGCATGGAATGGCATGGAATGGCATGGAATGGCATGGAATGGCATGGAATGGCATGGAATGGCATGGCACCGCATTGAGTGGCATGGCACGGCATGGCACCGGCATGGCACGGCATGGCACCGGCATGGCACGGTATGGCACCGGCATGGCACGGCATGGCACCGGCATGGCACGGCATGGCACCGGCATGGCACGGCATGGCACCGGCATGGCACGGCATGGCACCGGCATGGCACGGCATGGCACCGGCATGGCACGGCATGGCACCGGCATGGCACGGCATGGCACGGCATGGCACGGCATGGCACCGGCATGGCACGGCATGGCACCGGCATGGCACGGCATGGCACCGGCATGGCACGGCATGGCACCGGCATGGCACGGCATGGCACCGGCATGGCACCGGCATGGCACCGGCATGGCACGGCATGGCACCGGCATGGCACCGGCATGGCACCGGCATGGCACCGGCATGGCACGGCATGGCACCGGCATGGCACGGCATGGCACCGGCATGGCACCGGCATGGCACGGCATGGCACCGGCATGGCACGGCATGGCACCGGCATGGCACGGCATGGCACCGGCATGGCACGGCATGGCACCGGCATGGCACGGCATGGCACCGGCATGGCACGGCATGGCACGGCATGGCACCGGCATGGCACGGCATGGCACCGGCATGGCACGGCATGGCACCGGCATGGAATGGCATGGAATGGCATGGAATGGCATGGAATGGCATGGAATGGCATGGAATGGCATGGAATGGCATGGAATGGCTTGGAATGGCATGGAATGGCATGGAATGGCATGGAATGGCATGGAATGGCATGGAATGGCATGGAATGGCATGGAATGGCATGGAATGGCATGGAATGGCATGGAATGGCATGGAATGGCATGGAATGGCATGGAATGGCATGGAATGGCATGGAATGGCATGGAATGGCATGGAATGGCATGGAATGGCATGGAATGGCATGGAATGGCATGGAATGGCATGGAATGGCATGGAATGGCATGGAATGGCATGGAATGGCATGGAATGGCATGGAATGGCATGGAATGGCATGGAATGGCATGGCACCGCATTGAGTGGCATTGAGTGGCATGGAATGGCATGGACTGGCATGGACTGGCATGGAATGGCATGGAATGGCATGGCACCGCATGGCCCGGCATGGCACGGCATGGCACGTCATGGCACGGCATGGCACGGCATGGCACGGCATGGCACGGCATGGCACCGGCATGGCACGGCATGGCACCGGCATGGCACGGCATGGCACCGGCATGGCACGGCATGGCACCGGCATGGCACGGCATGGCACCGGCATGGCACGGCATGGCACCGGCATGGCACGGCATGGCACCGGCATGGCACGGCATGGCACCGGCATGGCACGGCATGGCACCGGCATGGCACGGCATGGCACCGGCATGGCACGGCATGGCACCGGCATGGCACGGCATGGCACCGGCATGGCACGGCATGGCACCGGCATGGCACGGCATGGCACCGGCATGGCACCGGCATGGCACCGGCATGGCACGGCATGGCACCGGCATGGCACCGGCATGGCACGGCATGGCACCGGCATGGCACGGCATGGCACCGGCATGGCACCGGCATGGCACGGCATGGCACCGGCATGGCACGGCATGGCACCGGCATGGCACGGCATGGCACCGGCATGGCACGGCATGGCACCGGCATGGCACGGCATGGCACCGGCATGGCACGGCATGGCACCGGCATGGCACGGCATGGCACCGGCATGGCACGGCATGGCACGGCATGGCACCGGCATGGCACGGCATGGCACCGGCATGGCACGGCATGGCACCGGCATGGCACGGCATGGCACCGGCATGGCACGGCATGGCACCGGCATGGAATGGCATGGAATGGCATGGAATGGCATGGAATGGCATGGAATGGCATGGAATGGCATGGAATGGCATGGAATGGCTTGGAATGGCATGGAATGGCATGGAATGGCATGGAATGGCATGGAATGGCATGGAATGGCATGGAATGGCATGGAATGGCATGGAATGGCATGGAATGGCATGGAATGGCATGGAATGGCATGGAATGGCATGGAATGGCATGGAATGGCATGGCACCGCATTGAGTGGCATTGAGTGGCATGGAATGGCATGGACTGGCATGGACTGGCATGGAATGGCATGGAATGGCATGGCACCGCATGGCCCGGCATGGCACGGCATGGCACGGCATGGCACGGCATGGCACGGCATGGCACGGCATGGCACGGCATGGCACGGCATGGCACCGGCATGGCACGGCATGGCACCGGCATGGCACGGCATGGCACCGGCATGGCACGGCATGGCACCGGCATGGCACGGCATGGAATGGCATGGAATGGCATGGAATGGCATGGAATGGCATGGAATGGCATGGAATGGCATGGAATGGCATGGAATGGCATGGAATGGCATGGAATGGCATGGAATGGCATGGAATGGCATGGAATGGCATGGAATGGCATGGAATGGCATGGAATGGCATGGAATGGCATGGAATGGCATGGAATGGCATGGAATGGCATGGAATGGCATGGAATGGCATGGAATGGCATGGAATGGCATGGAATGGCATGGAATGGCATGGACTGGCATGGACTGGCATGGACTGGCATGGAATGGCATGGAATGGCATGGAATGGCATGGAATGGCATGGAACGGCATGGAATGGCATGGAATGGCATGGAATGGCATGGAATGGCTTGGAATGGCATGGAATGGCATGGAATGGCATGGAATGGCATGGAATGGCATGGAATGGCATGGAATGGCATGGAATGGCATGGAATGGCATGGAATGGCATGGAATGGCATGGAATGGCATGGAATGGCATGGAATGGCATGGCACCGCATTGAGTGGCATGGAATGGCATGGACTGGCATGGATTGGCATGGAATGGCATGGAATGGCATGGCACCGCATGGCCCGGCATGGCACGGCATGGCACGGCATGGCACGGCATGGCACGGCATGGCACGGCATGGCACGGCATGGCACGGCATGGCACGGCATGGCACGGCATGGCACGGCATGGCACGGCATGGCACCGGCATGGCACCGGCATGGCACGGCATGGCACGGCATGGCACGGCATGGCACGGCATGGCACGGCATGGCACGGCATGGCACGGCATGGCACCGGCATGGCACGGCATGGCACCGGCATGGCACCGGCATGGCACCGGCATGGCACCGGCATGGCACGGCATGGCACCGGCATGGCACGGCATGGCACCGGCATGGCACCGGCATGGCACGGCATGGCACCGGCATGGCACGGCATGGCACCGGCATGGCACGGCATGGCACCGGCATGGCACGGCATGGCACCGGCATGGCACGGCATGGCACCGGCATGGCACGGCATGGCACCGGCATGGCACGGCATGGCACCGGCATGGCACGGCATGGCACCGGCATGGCACGGCATGGCACCGGCATGGCACGGCATGGCACCGGCATGGCACGGCATGGCACCGGCATGGCACGGCATGGAATGGCATGGAATGGCATGGAATGGCATGGAATGGCATGGCACCGGCATGGCACGGCATGGCACCGGCATGGCACGGCATGGCACCGGCATGGCACGGCATGGCACCGGCATGGCACGGCATGGCACCGGCATGGCACGGCATGGCACCGGCATGGCACCGGCATGGCACCGGCATGGCACCGGCATGGCACCGGCATGGCACCGGCATGGCACCGGCATGGCACGGCATGGCACCGGCATGGCACGGCATGGCACCGGCATGGCACGGCATGGCACCGGCATGGCACGGCATGGCACCGGCATGGCACGGCATGGCACCGGCATGGCACGGCATGGCACCGGCATGGCACGGCATGGCACCGGCATGGCACGGCATGGCACCGGCATGGCACGGCATGGCACCGGCATGGCACGGCATGGCACCGGCATGGCACGGCATGGCACCGGCATGGCACGGCATGGCACCGGCATGGCACGGCATGGCACCGGCATGGCACGGCATGGCACGGCATGGAATGGCATGGAATGGCATGGAATGGCATGGAATGGCATGGAATGGCATGGAATGGCATGGAATGGCATGGAATGGCATGGAATGGCATGGAATGGCATGGAATGGCATGGAATGGCATGGAATGGCTTGGAATGGCATGGAATGGCATGGAATGGCATGGAATGGCATGGAATGGCATGGAATGGCATGGAATGGCATGGAATGGCATGGAATGGCTTGGAATGGCATGGAATGGCATGGAATGGCATGGAATGGCATGGAATGGCATGGAATGGCATGGAATGGCATGGAATGGCATGGAATGGCATGGAATGGCATGGAATGGCATGGAATGGCATGGAATGGCATGGCACCGCATTGAGTGGCATGGAATGGCATGGACTGGCATGGACTGGCATGGAATGGAATGGAATGGCATGGCACCGCATGGCCCGGCATGGCACGGCATGGCACGGCATGGCACGGCATGGCACGGCATGTGCACGGCATGGCACGGCATGGCACGGCATGGCACGGCATGGCACGGCATGGCACGGCATGGCACGGCATGGCACGGCATGGCACGGCATGGCACCGGCATGGCACGGCATGGCACCGGCATGGCACGGCATGGCACCGGCATGGCACGGCATGGCACCGGCATGGCACGGCATGGAATGGCATGGAATGGCATGGAATGGCATGGAATGGCATGGAATGGCATGGAATGGCATGGAATCGCATGGAATGGCATGGAATGGCATGGAATGGCATGGAATGGCATGGAATGGCATGGAATGGCATGGAATGGCATGGAATGGCATGGAATGGCATGGAATCGCATGGAATGGCATGGAATGGCATGGAATGGCATGGAATGGCATGGAATGGCATGGAATGGCATGGAATGGCATGGAATGGCATGGAATGGCATGGAATGGCATGGAATGGCATGGAATGGCATGGAATGGCATGGAATGGCATGGAATGGCATGGAATGGCATGGAATGGCATGGAATGGCATGGAATGGCATGGAATGGCATGGCACCGCATTGAGTGGCATGGAATGGCATGGAATGGCATGGAATGGCATGGAATGGCATGGAATGGCATGGAATGGCATGGAATGGCATGGAATGGCATGGAATGGCATGGAATGGCATGGACTGGCATGGATTGGCATGGAATGGCATGGAATGGCATGGCACCGCATGGCCCGGCATGGCACGGCATGGCACGGCATGGCACGGCATGGCACGGCATGGCACGGCATGGCACGGCATGGCACGGCATGGCACGGCATGGCACGGCATGGCACGGCATGGCACCGGCATGGCACGGCATGGCACGGCATGGCACGGCATGGCACGGCATGGCACGGCATGGCACGGCATGGCACGGCATGGCACCGGCATGGCACGGCATGGCACCGGCATGGCACCGGCATGGCACGGCATGGCACCGGCATGGCACGGCATGGCACCGGCATGGCACCGGCATGGCACGGCATGGCACCGGCATGGCACGGCATGGCACCGGCATGGCACGGCATGGCACCGGCATGGCACGGCATGGCACCGGCATGGCACGGCATGGCACCGGCATGGCACGGCATGGCACCGGCATGGCACGGCATGGCACCGGCATGGCACGGCATGGAATGGCATGGAATGGCATGGAATGGCATGGAATGGCATGGAATGGCATGGAATGGCATGGCACCGGCATGGCACGGCATGGCACCGGCATGGCACGGCATGGCACCGGCATGGCACGGCATGGCACCGGCATGGCACCGGCATGGCACCGGCATGGCACCGGCATGGCACCGGCATGGCACGGCATGGCACCGGCATGGCACGGCATGGCACCGGCATGGCACGGCATGGCACCGGCATGGCACGGCATGGCACCGGCATGGCACGGCATGGCACCGGCATGGCACGGCATGGCACCGGCATGGCACGGCATGGCACCGGCATGGCACGGCATGGCACCGGCATGGCACGGCATGGCACCGGCATGGCACGGCATGGCACCGGCATGGCACGGCATGGCACCGGCATGGCACGGCATGGCACCGGCATGGCACGGCATGGCACCGGCATGGCACGGCATGGCACCGGCATGGCACGGCATGGCACCGGCATGGCACGGCATGGCACCGGCATGGCACGGCATGGCACCGGCATGGCACGGCATGGCACCGGCATGGCACCGGCATGGCACCGGCATGGCACCGGCATGGCACGGCATGGCACCGGCATGGCACGGCATGGCACCGGCATGGCACGGCATGGCACCGGCATGGCACGGCATGGCACCGGCATGGCACGGCATGGCACCGGCATGGCACGGCATGGCACCGGCATGGCACGGCATGGGACCGGCATGGCACGGCATGGCACCGGCATGGCACGGCATGGCACCGGCATGGCACGGCATGGCACCGGCATGGCACGGCATGGAATGGCATGGCACGGCATGGAATGGCATGGAATGGCATGGAATGGCATGGAATGGCATGGAATGGCATGGAATGGCATGGAATGGCATGGAATGGCATGGAATGGCATGGAATGGCTTGGAATGGCATGGAATGGCATGGAATGGCATGGAATGGCATGGAATGGCATGGAATGGCATGGAATGGCATGGAATGGCATGGAATGGCATGGAATGGCATGGCACCGCATTGAGTGGCATGGAATGGCATGGACTGGCATGGACTGGCATGGAATGGAATGGAATGGCATGGCACCGCATGGCCCGGCATGGCACGGCATGGCACGGCATGGCACGGCATGGCACGGCATGGCACGGCATGGCACGGCATGGCACGGCATGGCACGGCATGGCACGGCATGGCACGGCATGGCACGGCATGGCACGGCATGGCACGGCATGGCACGGCATGGCACGGCATGGCACGGCATGGCACGGCATGGCACCGGCATGGCACCGGCATGGCACGGCATGGCACCGGCATGGCACGGCATGGCACCGGCATGGCACGGCATGGAATGGCATGGAATGGCATGGAATGGCATGGAATGGCATGGAATGGCATGGAATGGCATGGAATGGCATGGAATGGCATGGAATGGCATGGAATGGCATGGAATGGCATGGAATGGCATGGAATGGCATGGAATAGCATGGAATGGCATGGAATGGCATGGAATGGCATGGAATGGCATGGAATGGCATGGAATGGCATGGAATGGCATGGAATGGCATGGAATGGCATGGAATGGCATGGAATGGCATGGAATGGCATGGAATGGCATGGAATGGCATGGAATGGCATGGAATGGCATGGAATGGCATGGAATGGCATGGAATGGCATGGAATGGCATGGAATGGCATGGACTGGCATGGACTGGCATGGACTGGCATGGAATGGCATGGAATGGCATGGAATGGCATGGAATGGCATGGAACGGCATGGAATGGCATGGAATGGCATGGAATGGCATGGAATGGCTTGGAATGGCATGGAATGGCATGGAATGGCATGGAATGGCATGGAATGGCATGGAATGGCATGGAATGGCATGGAATGGCTTGGAATGGCATGGAATGGCATGGAATGGCATGGAATGGCATGGAATGGCATGGAATGGCATGGAATGGCATGGAATGGCATGGAATGGCATGGAATGGCATGGAATGGCATGGAATGGCATGGAATGGCATGGCACCGCATTGAGTGGCATGGCACGGCATGGCACCGGCATGGCACCGGCATGGCACGGCATGGCACCGGCATGGCACGGCATGGCACCGGCATGGCACGGCATGGCACCGGCATGGCACGGCATGGCACCGGCATGGCACGGCATGGCACCGGCATGGCACGGCATGGCACCGGCATGGCACGGCATGGCACCGGCATGGCACGGCATGGCACGGCATGGCACCGGCATGGCACGGCATGGCACCGGCATGGCACCGGCATCGCACCGGCATGGCACGGCATGGCACCGGCATGGCACCGGCATGGCACCGGCATGGCACGGCATGGCACCGGCATGGCACCGGCATGGCACCGGCATGGCACGGCATGGCACCGGCATGGCACGGCATGGCACCGGCATGGCACGGCATGGCACCGGCATGGCACGGCATGGCACCGGCATGGCACGGCATGGCACCGGCATGGCACGGCATGGAATGGCATGGAATGGCATGGAATGGCATGGAATGGCATGGAATGGCATGGAATGGCATGGAATGGCATGGAATGGCTTGGAATGGCATGGAATGGCATGGAATGGCATGGAATGGCATGGAATGGCATGGAATGGCATGGAATGGCATGGAATGGCATGGAATGGCATGGAATGGCATGGAATGGCATGGAATGGCATGGCACCGCATTGAGTGGCATGGCACGGCATGGCACCGGCATGGCACGGCATGGCACCGGCATGGCACGGCATGGCACCGGCATGGCACGGCATGGCACCGGCATGGCACGGCATGGCACCGGCATGGCACGGCATGGCACCGGCATGGCACGGCATGGCACCGGCATGGCACGGCATGGCACCGGCATGGCACGGCATGGCACCGGCATGGCACGGCATGGCACCGGCATGGCACGGCATGGCACCGGCATGGCACGGCATGGCACCGGCATGGCACGGCATGGCACCGGCATGGCACGGCATGGCACCGGCATGGCACGGCATGGCACCGGCATGGCACGGCATGGCACCGGCATGGCACGGCATGGCACCGGCATGGCACGGCATGGCACCGGCATGGCACGGCATGGCACCGGCATGGCACGGCATGGCACCGGCATGGCACGGCATGGCACCGGCATGGCACGGCATGGCACCGGCATGGCACGGCATGGCACCGGCATGGCACGGCATGGCACCGGCATGGCACGGCATGGCACCGGCATGGCACGGCATGGCACCGGCATGGCACCGGCATCGCACCGGCATGGCACGGCATGGCACCGGCATGGCACCGGCATGGCACCGGCATGGCACGGCATGGCACCGGCATGGCACCGGCATGGCACCGGCATGGCACGGCATGGCACCGGCATGGCACGGCATGGCACCGGCATGGCACGGCATGGCACCGGCATGGCACGGCATGGCACCGGCATGGCACGGCATGGCACCGGCATGGCACGGCATGGCACCGGCATGGCACGGCATGGCACCGGCATGGCACGGCATGGCACCGGCATGGCACGGCATGGCACGGCATGGCACCGGCATGGCACGGCATGGCACCGGCATGGAATGGCATGGAATGGCATGGAATGGCATGGAATGGCATGGAATGGCATGGAATGGCATGGAATGGCATGGAATGGCATGGAATGGCATGGAATGGCTTGGAATGGCATGGAATGGCATGGAATGGCATGGAATGGCATGGAATGGCATGGAATGGCATGGAATGGCATGGAATGGCATGGAATGGCATGGAATGGCATGGAATGGCATGGAATGGCATGGAATGGCATGGCACCGCATTGAGTGGCATGGAATGGCATGGAATGGCATGGAATGGCATGGCACCGCATTGAGTGGCATGGAATGGCATGGACTGGCATGGACTGGCATGGAATGGCATGGAATGGCATGGCACCGCATGGCCCGGCATGGCACGGCATGGCACGGCATGGCACGGCATGGCACGGCATGGCACGGCATGGCACGGCATGGCACGGCATGGCACGGCATGGCACCGGCATGGCACGGCATGGCACCGGCATGGCACGGCATGGCACCGGCATGGCACGGCATGGAATGGCATGGAATGGCATGGAATGGCATGGAATGGCATGGAATGGCATGGAATGGCATGGAATGGCATGGAATGGCATGGAATGGCATGGAATGGCATGGAATGGCATGGAATGGCATGGAATGGCATGGAATGGCATGGAATGGCATGGAATGGCATGGAATGGCATGGAATGGCATGGAATGGCATGGAATGGCATGGAATGGCATGGAATGGCATGGAATGGCATGGAATGGCATGGAATGGCATGGAATGGCATGGAATGGCATGGAATGGCATGGAATGGCATGGAATGGCATGGAATGGCATGGAATGGCATGGAATGGCATGGAATGGCATGGAATGGCATGGAATGGCATGGAATGGCATGGAATGGCATGGAATGGCATGGACTGGCATGGAATGGCATGGAATGGCATGGAATGGCATGGAATGGCATGGAACGGCATGGAATGGCATGGAATGGCATGGAATGGCATGGAATGGCATGGAACGGCATGGAATGGCATGGAATGGCATGGAATGGCATGGAATGGCATGGAATGGCTTGGAATGGCATGGAATGGCATGGAATGGCATGGAATGGCATGGAATGGCATGGAATGGCATGGAATGGCATGGAATGGCATGGAATGGCATGGAATGGCATGGAATGGCATGGAATGGCATGGAATGGCATGGAATGGCATGGAATGGCATGGAATGGCATGGAATGGCATGGAATGGCATGGAATGGCATGGAATGGCATGGAATGGCATGGAATGGCATGGAATGGCATGGAATGGCATGGAATGGCATGGAATGGCATGGAATGGCATGGAATGGCATGGAATGGCATGGAATGGCATGGAATGGCATGGACTGGCATGGACTGGCATGGACTGGCATGGAATGGCATGGAATGGCATGGAACGGCATGGAATGGCATGGAACGGCATGGAATGGCATGGAATGGCATGGAATGGCATGGAATGGCTTGGAATGGCATGGAATGGCATGGAATGGCATGGAATGGCATGGAATGGCATGGAATGGCATGGAATGGCATGGAATGGCATGGAATGGCATGGAATGGCATGGAATGGCATGGAATGGCATGGAATGGCATGGAATGGCATGGAATGGCATGGAATGGCATGGAATGGCATGGAATGGCATGGAATGGCATGGAATGGCATGGCACCGCATTGAGTGGCATGGAATGGCATGGACTGGCATGGACTGGCATGGAATGGCATGGAATGGCATGGCACCGCATGGCCCGGCATGGCACGGCATGGCACGGCATGGCACGGCATGGCACGGCATGGCACGGCATGGCACGGCATGGCACGGCATGGCACGGCATGGCACGGCATGGCACGGCATGGCACGGCATGGCACGGCATGGCACGGCATGGCACCGGCATGGCACGGCATGGCACGGCATGGCACGGCATGGCACGGCATGGCACGGCATGGCACGGCATGGCACGGCATGGCACGGCATGGCACGGCATGGCACGGCATGGCACGGCATGGCACCGGCATGGCACGGCATGGCACCGGCATGGCACCGGCATGGCACGGCATGGCACCGGCATGGCACGGCATGGCACCGGCATGGCACCGGCATGGCACGGCATGGCACCGGCATGGCACGGCATGGCACCGGCATGGCACGGCATGGCACCGGCATGGCACGGCATGGCACCGGCATGGCACGGCATGGCACCGGCATGGCACGGCATGGCACCGGCATGGCACGGCATGGAATGGCATGGAATGGCATGGAATGGCATGGAATGGCATGGAATGGCATGGAATGGCATGGAATGGCATGGAATGGCATGGAATGGCATGGAATGGCATGGAATGGCATGGAATGGCATGGAATGGCATGGAATGGCATGGAATGGCATGGAATGGCATGGAATGGCATGGAATGGCATGGAATGGCATGGAATGGCATGGAATGGCATGGAATGGCATGGAATGGCATGGCACCGGCATGGCACGGCATGGCACCGGCATGGCACGGCATGGCACCGGCATGGCACGGCATGGCACCGGCATGGCACGGCATGGCACCGGCATGGCACCGGCATGGCACGGCATGGCACCGGCATGGCACGGCATGGCACCGGCATGGCACGGCATGGCACCGGCATGGCACGGCATGGCACCGGCATGGCACGGCATGGCACCGGCATGGCACGGCATGGCACCGGCATGGCACGGCATGGCACCGGCATGGCACGGCATGGCACCGGCATGGCACGGCATGGCACCGGCATGGCACGGCATGGCACCGGCATGGCACGGCATGGCACCGGCATGGCACGGCATGGCACCGGCATGGCACGGCATGGCACCGGCATGGCACGGCATGGCACGGCATGGCACGGCATGGCACGGCATGGACTGGCATGGAATGGCATGGAATGGCATGGCACCGCATGGCCCGGCATGGCACGGCATGGCACGGCATGGCACGGCATGGCACGGCATGGCACGGCATGGCACGGCATGGCACGGCATGGCACGGCATGGCACGGCATGGCACGGCATGGCACGGCATGGCACGGCATGGCACGGCATGGCACGGCATGGCACCGGCATGGCACGGCATGGCACCGGCATGGCACGGCATGGCACCGGCATGGCACGGCATGGCACCGGCATGGCACGGCATGGCACCGGCATGGCACGGCATGGAATGGCATGGAATGGCATGGAATGGCATGGAATGGCATGGAATGGCATGGAATGGCATGGAATGGCATGGAATGGCATGGAATGGCATGGAATGGCATGGAATGGCATGGAATGGCATGGAATGGCATGGAATGGCATGGAATGGCATGGAATGGCATGGAATGGCATGGAATGGCATGGAATGGCATGGAATGGCATGGAATGGCATGGAATGGCATGGAATGGCATGGAATGGCATGGAATGGCATGGAATGGCATGGAATGGCATGGAATGGCATGGAATGGCATGGAATGGCATGGAATGGCATGGAATGGCATGGAATGGCATGGAATGGCATGGAATGGCATGGAATGGCATGGAATGGCATGGAATGGCATGGAATGGCATGGAATGGCATGGAATGGCATGGAATGGCATGGAATGGCATGGAATGGCATGGAATGGCATGGAATGGCATGGAATGGCATGGAATGGCATGGAATGGCATGGAATGGCATGGAATGGCATGGAATGGCATGGAATGGCATGGAATGGCATGGACTGGCATGGACTGGCATGGACTGGCATGGAATGGCATGGAATGGCATGGAATGGCATGGAATGGCATGGAACGGCATGGAATGGCATGGAATGGCATGGAATGGCATGGAATGGCTTGGAATGGCATGGAATGGCATGGAATGGCATGGAATGGCATGGAATGGCATGGAATGGCATGGAATGGCATGGAATGGCTTGGAATGGCATGGAATGGCATGGAATGGCATGGAATGGCATGGAATGGCATGGCACCGCATTGAGTGGCATGGCACGGCATGGCACCGGCATGGCACGGCATGGCACCGGCATGGCACGGCATGGCACCGGCATGGCACGGCATGGCACCGGCATGGCACGGCATGGCACCGGCATGGCACGGCATGGCACCGGCATGGCACGGCATGGCACCGGCATGGCACGGCATGGCACCGGCATGGCACGGCATGGCACCGGCATGGCACGGCATGGCACCGGCATGGCACGGCATGGCACCGGCATGGCACGGCATGGCACCGGCATGGCACGGCATGGCACCGGCATGGCACGGCATGGCACCGGCATGGCACGGCATGGCACCGGCATGGCACGGCATGGCACCGGCATGGCACGGCATGGCACCGGCATGGCACGGCATGGCACCGGCATGGCACGGCATGGCACCGGCATGGCACGGCATGGCACCGGCATGGCACGGCATGGCACCGGCATGGCACGGCATGGCACCGGCATGGCACGGCATGGCACCGGCATGGCACCGGCATGGCACCGGCATGGCACGGCATGGCACCGGCATGGCACCGGCATGGCACCGGCATGGCACGGCATGGCACCGGCATGGCACGGCATGGCACCGGCATGGCACGGCATGGCACCGGCATGGCACGGCATGGCACCGGCATGGCACGGCATGGCACCGGCATGGCACGGCATGGCACCGGCATGGCACGGCATGGCACCGGCATGGCACGGCATGGCACCGGCATGGCACGGCATGGCACCGGCATGGCACGGCATGGCACGGCATGGCACCGGCATGGCACGGCATGGCACCGGCATGGCACGGCATGGCACCGGCATGGAATGGCATGGAATGGCATGGAATGGCATGGAATGGCATGGAATGGCATGGAATGGCATGGAATGGCATGGAATGGCATGGAATGGCATGGAATGGCATGGAATGGCTTGGAATGGCATGGAATGGCATGGAATGGCATGGAATGGCATGGAATGGCATGGAATGGCATGGAATGGCATGGAATGGCATGGAATGGCATGGAATGGCATGGAATGGCATGGAATGGCATGGAATGGCATGGAATGGCATGGAATGGCATGGAATGGCATGGAATGGCATGGAATGGCATGGCACCGCATTGAGTGGCATGGAATGGCATGGACTGGCATGGACTGGCATGGAATGGCATGGAATGGCATGGCACCGCATGGCCCGGCATGGCACGGCATGGCACGGCATGGCACGGCATGGCACGGCATGGCACGGCATGGCACGGCATGGCACGGCATGGCACGGCATGGCACGGCATGGCACGGCATGGCACGGCATGGCACGGCATGGCACCGGCATGGCACGGCATGGCACCGGCATGGCACGGCATGGCACCGGCATGGCACGGCATGGCACCGGCATGGCACGGCATGGAATGGCATGGAATGGCATGGAATGGCATGGAATGGCATGGAATGGCATGGAATGGCATGGAATGGCATGGAATGGCATGGAATGGCATGGAATGGCATGGAATGGCATGGAATGGCATGGAATGGCATGGAATGGCATGGAATGGCATGGAATGGCATGGAATGGCATGGAATGGCATGGAATGGCATGGAATGGCATGGAATGGCATGGAATGGCATGGAATGGCATGGAATGGCATGGAATGGCATGGAATGGCATGGAATGGCATGGAATGGCATGGAATGGCATGGAATGGCATGGAATGGCATGGAATGGCATGGAATGGCATGGAATGGCATGGAATGGCATGGAATGGCATGGACTGGCATGGACTGGCATGGACTGGCATGGAATGGCATGGAATGGCATGGAATGGCATGGAATGGCATGGAACGGCATGGAATGGCATGGAATGGCATGGAATGGCATGGAATGGCTTGGAATGGCATGGCACCGCATGGCCCGGCATGGCACGGCATGGCACGGCATGGCACGGCATGGCACGGCATGGCACGGCATGGCACGGCATGGCACGGCATGGAATGGCATGGAATGGCATGGCACCGCATGGCCCGGCATGGCACGGCATGGCACCGGCATGGCACGGCATGGCACCGGCATGGCACGGCATGGCACCGGCATGGCACGGCATGGAATGGCATGGAATGGCATGGAATGGCATGGAATGGCATGGAATGGCATGGAATGGCATGGAATGGCATGGAATGGCATGGAATGGCATGGAATGGCATGGAATGGCATGGAATGGCATGGAATGGCATGGAATGGCATGGAATGGCATGGAATGGCATGGAATGGCATGGAATGGCATGGAATGGCATGGAATGGCATGGAATGGCATGGAATGGCATGGAATGGCATGGAATGGCATGGAATGGCATGGCACCGCATTGAGTGGCATGGAATGGCATGGACTGGCATGGACTGGCATGGAATGGCATGGAATGGCATGGCACCGCATGGCCCGGCATGGCACGGCATGGCACGGCATGGCACGGCATGGCACGGCATGGCACGGCATGGCACGGCATGGCACGGCATGGCACGGCATGGCACGGCATGGCACCGGCATGGCACGGCATGGCACCGGCATGGCACGGCATGGCACCGGCATGGCACGGCATGGCACCGGCATGGCACGGCATGGAATGGCATGGAATGGCATGGAATGGCATGGAATGGCATGGAATGGCATGGAATGGCATGGAATGGCATGGAATGGCATGGAATGGCATGGAATGGCATGGAATGGCATGGAATGGCATGGAATGGCATGGAATGGCATGGAATGGCATGGAATGGCATGGAATGGCATGGAATGGCATGGAATGGCATGGAATGGCATGGAATGGCATGGAATGGCATGGAATGGCATGGAATGGCATGGAATGGCATGGAATGGCATGGAATGGCATGGAATGGCATGGAATGGCATGGAATGGCATGGAATGGCATGGAATGGCATGGAATGGCATGGAATGGCATGGACTGGCATGGACTGGCATGGACTGGCATGGAATGGCATGGAATGGCATGGAATGGCATGGAATGGCATGGAACGGCATGGAATGGCATGGAATGGCATGGAATGGCATGGAATGGCTTGGAATGGCATGGCACCGCATGGCCCGGCATGGCACGGCATGGCACGGCATGGCACGGCATGGCACGGCATGGCACGGCATGGCACGGCATGGCACGGCATGGCACGGCATGGCACGGCATGGCACGGCATGGAATGGCATGGAATGGCATGGCACCGCATGGCCCGGCATGGCACGGCATGGCACCGGCATGGCACGGCATGGCACCGGCATGGCACGGCATGGCACCGGCATGGCACGGCATGGAATGGCATGGAATGGCATGGAATGGCATGGAATGGCATGGAATGGCATGGAATGGCATGGAATGGCATGGAATGGCATGGAATGGCATGGAATGGCATGGAATGGCATGGAATGGCATGGAATGGCATGGAATGGCATGGAATGGCATGGAATGGCATGGAATGGCATGGAATGGCATGGAATGGCATGGAATGGCATGGAATGGCATGGAATGGCATGGAATGGCATGGAATGGCATGGAATGGCATGGAATGGCATGGAATGGCATGGAATGGCATGGAATGGCATGGAATGGCATGGAATGGCATGGAATGGCATGGAATGGCATGGACTGGCATGGACTGGCATGGACTGGCATGGAATGGCATGGAATGGCATGGAATGGCATGGAATGGCATGGAACGGCATGGAATGGCATGGAATGGCATGGAATGGCATGGAATGGCTTGGAATGGCATGGAATGGCATGGAATGGCATGGAATGGCATGGAATGGCATGGAATGGCATGGAATGGCATGGAATGGCATGGAATGGCATGGAATGGCATGGAATGGCATGGAATGGCATGGAATGGCATGGAATGGTATGGAATGGCATGGCACCGCATTGAGTGGCATGGAATGGCATGGACTGGCATGGACTGGCATGGAATGGCATGGAATGGCATGGCACCGCATGGCCCCGCATGGCCCGGCATGGCACGGCATGGCACGGCATGGCACGGCATGGCACGGCATGGCACGGCATGGCACGGCATGGCACGGCATGGCACGGCATGGCACGGCATGGCACGGCATGGCACGGCATGGCACGGCATGGCACGGCATGGCACGGCATGGCACGGCATGGCACGGCATGGCACGGCATGGCACGGCATGGCACGGCATGGCACGGCATGGCACGGCATGGCACGGCATGGCACGGCATGGCACGGCATGGCACGGCATGGCACCGGCATGGCACGGCATGGCACCGGCATGGCACGGCATGGCACCGGCATGGCACGGCATGGCACCGGCATGGCACGGCATGGAATGGCATGGAATGGCATGGAATGGCATGGAATGGCATGGAATGGAATGGCATGGAATGGCATGGAATGGCATGGAATGGCATGGAATGGCATGGAATGGCATGGAATGGCATGGAATGGCATGGAATGGCATGGAATGGCATGGAATGGCATGGCACCGCATTGAGTGGCATGGAATGGCATGGAATGGCATGGAATGGCATGGCACCGCATTGAGTGGCATGGCACGGCATGGCACCGGCATGGCACGGCATGGCACCGGCATGGCACGGCATGGCACCGGCATGGCACGGCATGGCACCGGCATGGCACGGCATGGCACCGGCATGGCACGGCATGGCACCGGCATGGCACGGCATGGCACCGGCATGGCACGGCATGGCACCGGCATGGCACGGCATGGCACCGGCATGGCACGGCATGGCACCGGCATGGCACGGCATGGCACCGGCATGGCACGGCATGGCACCGGCATGGCACGGCATGGCACCGGCATGGCACGGCATGGCACCGGCATGGCACCGGCATGGCACCGGCATGGCACGGCATGGCACCGGCATGGCACCGGCATGGCACCGGCATGGCACGGCATGGCACCGGCATGGCACGGCATGGCACCGGCATGGCACGGCATGGCACCGGCATGGCACGGCATGGCACCGGCATGGCACGGCATGGCACCGGCATGGCACGGCATGGCACCGGCATGGCACGGCATGGCACCGGCATGGCACGGCATGGCACGGCATGGCACGGCATGGCACGGCATGGCACGGCATGGCACGGCATGGCACGGCATGGCACGGCATGGCACGGCATGGCACGGCATGGCACGGCATGGCACCGGCATGGCACGGCATGGCACGGCATGGCACGGCATGGCACGGCATGGCACGGCATGGCACGGCATGGCACGGCATGGCACGGCATGGCACGGCATGGCACGGCATGGCACGGCATGGCACGGCATGGCACGGCATGGCACGGCATGGCACGGCATGGCACGGCATGGCACGGCATGGCACGGCATGGCACGGCATGGCACCGGCATGGCACGGCATGGCACCGGCATGGCACCGGCATGGCACGGCATGGCACCGGCATGGCACGGCATGGCACCGGCATGGCACCGGCATGGCACGGCATGGCACCGGCATGGCACGGCATGGCACCGGCATGGCACCGGCATGGCACGGCATGGCACCGGCATGGCACGGCATGGCACCGGCATGGCACGGCATGGCACCGGCATGGCACGGCATGGCACCGGCATGGCACGGCATGGCACGGCATGGCACGGCATGGCACGGCATGGCACGGCATGGCACGGCATGGCACGGCATGGCACCGGCATGGCACGGCATGGCACCGGCATGGCACCGGCATGGCACGGCATGGCACCGGCATGGCACGGCATGGCACGGCATGGCACCGGCATGGAATGGCATGGAATGGCATTGAGTGGCATGGAATGGCATGGCACGGCATGGCACGGCATGGCACGGCATGGACTGGCATGGAATGGCATGGAATGGCATGGCACCGCATGGCCCGGCATGGCACGGCATGGCACGGCATGGCACGGCATGGCACGGCATGGCACGGCATGGCACGGCATGGCACGGCATGGCACGGCATGGCACGGCATGGCACGGCATGGCACGGCATGGCACGGCATGGCACGGCATGGCACGGCATGGCACCGGCATGGCACGGCATGGCACCGGCATGGCACGGCATGGCACCGGCATGGCACGGCATGGCACCGGCATGGCACGGCATGGCACCGGCATGGCACGGCATGGAATGGCATGGAATGGCATGGAATGGCATGGAATGGCATGGAATGGCATGGAATGGCATGGAATGGCATGGAATGGCATGGAATGGCATGGAATGGCATGGAATGGCATGGAATGGCATGGAATGGCATGGAATGGCATGGAATGGCATGGAATGGCATGGAATGGCATGGAATGGCATGGAATGGCATGGAATGGCATGGAATGGCATGGAATGGCATGGAATGGCATGGAATGGCATGGAATGGCATGGAATGGCATGGAATGGCATGGAATGGCATGGAATGGCATGGAATGGCATGGAATGGCATGGAATGGCATGGAATGGCATGGAATGGCATGGAATGGCATGGAATGGCATGGAATGGCATGGAATGGCATGGAATGGCATGGAATGGCATGGAATGGCATGGAATGGCATGGAATGGCATGGAATGGCATGGAATGGCATGGAATGGCATGGAATGGCATGGAATGGCATGGAATGGCATGGAATGGCATGGAATGGCATGGAATGGCATGGAATGGCATGGAATGGCATGGAATGGCATGGAATGGCATGGACTGGCATGGACTGGCATGGACTGGCATGGAATGGCATGGAATGGCATGGAATGGCATGGAATGGCATGGAACGGCATGGAATGGCATGGAATGGCATGGAATGGCATGGAATGGCTTGGAATGGCATGGAATGGCATGGAATGGCATGGAATGGCATGGAATGGCATGGAATGGCATGGAATGGCATGGAATGGCTTGGAATGGCATGGAATGGCATGGAATGGCATGGAATGGCATGGAATGGCATGGAATGGCATGGAATGGCATGGAATGGCATGGCACCGCATTGAGTGGCATGGCACGGCATGGCACCGGCATGGCACGGCATGGCACCGGCATGGCACGGCATGGCACCGGCATGGCACGGCATGGCACCGGCATGGCACGGCATGGCACCGGCATGGCACGGCATGGCACCGGCATGGCACGGCATGGCACCGGCATGGCACGGCATGGCACCGGCATGGCACGGCATGGCACCGGCATGGCACGGCATGGCACCGGCATGGCACGGCATGGCACCGGCATGGCACGGCATGGCACCGGCATGGCACGGCATGGCACCGGCATGGCACGGCATGGCACCGGCATGGCACGGCATGGCACCGGCATGGCACGGCATGGCACCGGCATGGCACGGCATGGCACCGGCATGGCACGGCATGGCACCGGCATGGCACGGCATGGCACCGGCATGGCACGGCATGGCACCGGCATGGCACGGCATGGCACCGGCATGGCACGGCATGGCACCGGCATGGCACGGCATGGCACCGGCATGGCACGGCATGGCACCGGCATGGCACGGCATGGCACCGGCATGGCACGGCATGGCACCGGCATGGCACGGCATGGCACCGGCATGGCACGGCATGGCACCGGCATGGCACGGCATGGCACCGGCATGGCACGGCATGGCACCGGCATGGCACGGCATGGCACCGGCATGGCACCGGCATGGCACCGGCATGGCACGGCATGGCACCGGCATGGCACCGGCATGGCACCGGCATGGCACGGCATGGCACCGGCATGGCACGGCATGGCACCGGCATGGCACGGCATGGCACCGGCATGGCACGGCATGGCACCGGCATGGCACGGCATGGCACCGGCATGGCACGGCATGGCACCGGCATGGCACGGCATGGCACCGGCATGGCACGGCATGGCACGGCATGGCACCGGCATGGCACGGCATGGCACCGGCATGGAATGGCATGGAATGGCATGGAATGGCATGGAATGGCATGGAATGGCATGGAATGGCATGGAATGGCATGGAATGGCATGGAATGGCATGGAATGGCATGGAATGGCATGGAATGGCATGGAATGGCTTGGAATGGCATGGAATGGCATGGAATGGCATGGAATGGCATGGAATGGCATGGAATGGCATGGAATGGCATGGAATGGCATGGAATGGCATGGAATGGCATGGAATGGCATGGAATGGCATGGAATGGCATGGAATGGCATGGAATGGCATGGCACCGCATTGAGTGGCATGGAATGGCATGGACTGGCATGGACTGGCATGGAATGGCATGGAATGGCATGGCACCGCATGGCCCGGCATGGCACGGCATGGCACGGCATGGCACGGCATGGCACGGCATGGCACGGCATGGCACGGCATGGCACGGCATGGCACGGCATGGCACGGCATGGCACGGCATGGCACGGCATGGCACCGGCATGGCACGGCATGGCACCGGCATGGCACGGCAAGGCACCGGCATGGAATGGCATGGAATGGCATGGAATGGCATGGAATGGCATGGAATGGCATGGAATGGCATGGAATGGCATGGAATGGCATGGAATGGCATGGAATGGCATGGAATGGCATGGAATGGCATGGAATGGCATGGAATGGCATGGAATGGCATGGAATGGCATGGAATGGCATGGCACCGCATTGAGTGGCATGGAATGGCATGGACTGGCATGGACTGGCATGGAATGGCATGGAATGGCATGGCACCGCATGGCCCGGCATGGCACGGCATGGCACGGCATGGCACGGCATGGCACGGCATGGCACGGCATGGCACGGCATGGCACGGCATGGCACGGCATGGCACGGCATGGCACGGCATGGCACGGCATGGCACCGGCATGGCACGGCATGGCACGGCATGGCACGGCATGGCACGGCATGGCACGGCATGGCACGGCATGGCACGGCATGGCACGGCATGGCACGGCATGGCACGGCATGGCACCGGCATGGCACGGCATGGCACCGGCATGGCACCGGCATGGCACGGCATGGCACCGGCATGGCACGGCATGGCACCGGCATGGCACCGGCATGGCACGGCATGGCACCGGCATGGCACGGCATGGCACCGGCATGGCACGGCATGGCACCGGCATGGCACGGCATGGCACCGGCATGGCACGGCATGGCACCGGCATGGCACGGCATGGCACCGGCATGGCACGGCATGGAATGGCATGGAATGGCATGGAATGGCATGGAATGGCATGGAATGGCATGGAATGGCATGGAATGGCATGGAATGGCATGGAATGGCATGGAATGGCATGGAATGGCATGGAATGGCATGGAATGGCATGGAATGGCATGGAATGGCATGGAATGGCATGGAATGGCATGGAATGGCATGGAATGGCATGGAATGGCATGGAATGGCATGGAATGGCATGCACCGGCATGGCACGGCATGGCACCGGCATGGCACGGCATGGCACCGGCATGGCACGGCATGGCACCGGCATGGCACCGGCATGGCACGGCATGGCACCGGCATGGCACGGCATGGCACCGGCATGGCACGGCATGGCACCGGCATGGCACGGCATGGCACCGGCATGGCACGGCATGGCACCGGCATGGCACGGCATGGCACCGGCATGGCACGGCATGGCACCGGCATGGCACGGCATGGCACCGGCATGGCACGGCATGGCACCGGCATGGCACGGCATGGCACCGGCATGGCACGGCATGGCACCGGCATGGCACGGCATGGCACCGGCATGGCACGGCATGGCACCGGCATGGCACGGCATGGCACCGGCATGGCACGGCATGGCACGGCATGGCACGGCATGGCACGGCATGGACTGGCATGGAATGGCATGGAATGGCATGGCACCGCATGGCCCGGCATGGCACGGCATGGCACGGCATGGCACGGCATGGCACGGCATGGCACGGCATGGCACGGCATGGCACGGCATGGCACGGCATGGCACGGCATGGCACGGCATGGCACGGCATGGCACGGCATGGCACGGCATGGCACGGCATGGCACGGCATGGCACGGCATGGCACGGCATGGCACGGCATGGCACGGCATGGCACCGGCATGGCACGGCATGGCACCGGCATGGCACGGCATGGCACCGGCATGGCACGGCATGGCACCGGCATGGCACGGCATGGCACCGGCATGGCACGGCATGGAATGGCATGGAATGGCATGGAATGGCATGGAATGGCATGGAATGGCATGGAATGGCATGGAATGGCATGGAATGGCATGGAATGGCATGGAATGGCATGGAATGGCATGGAATGGCATGGAATGGCATGGAATGGCATGGAATGGCATGGAATGGCATGGAATGGCATGGAATGGCATGGAATGGCATGGAATGGCATGGAATGGCATGGAATGGCATGGAATGGCATGGAATGGCATGGAATGGCATGGAATGGCATGGAATGGCATGGAATGGCATGGAATGGCATGGAATGGCATGGAATGGCATGGAATGGCATGGAATGGCATGGAATGGCATGGAATGGCATGGAATGGCATGGAATGGCATGGAATGGCATGGAATGGCATGGAATGGCATGGAATGGCATGGAATGGCATGGAATGGCATGGAATGGCATGGAATGGCATGGAATGGCATGGAATGGCATGGAATGGCATGGAATGGCATGGAATGGCATGGAATGGCATGGACTGGCATGGACTGGCATGGACTGGCATGGAATGGCATGGAATGGCATGGAATGGCATGGAATGGCATGGAACGGCATGGAATGGCATGGAATGGCATGGAATGGCATGGAATGGCTTGGAATGGCATGGAATGGCATGGAATGGCATGGAATGGCATGGAATGGCATGGAATGGCATGGAATGGCATGGAATGGCTTGGAATGGCATGGAATGGCATGGAATGGCATGGAATGGCATGGAATGGCATGGAATGGCATGGAATGGCATGGCACCGCATTGAGTGGCATGGCACGGCATGGCACCGGCATGGCACGGCATGGCACCGGCATGGCACGGCATGGCACCGGCATGGCACGGCATGGCACCGGCATGGCACGGCATGGCACCGGCATGGCACGGCATGGCACCGGCATGGCACGGCATGGCACCGGCATGGCACGGCATGGCACCGGCATGGCACGGCATGGCACCGGCATGGCACGGCATGGCACCGGCATGGCACGGCATGGCACCGGCATGGCACGGCATGGCACCGGCATGGCACGGCATGGCACCGGCATGGCACGGCATGGCACCGGCATGGCACGGCATGGCACCGGCATGGCACGGCATGGCACCGGCATGGCACGGCATGGCACCGGCATGGCACGGCATGGCACCGGCATGGCACCGGCATGGCACCGGCATGGCACGGCATGGCACCGGCATGGCACCGGCATGGCACCGGCATGGCACGGCATGGCACCGGCATGGCACGGCATGGCACCGGCATGGCACGGCATGGCACCGGCATGGCACGGCATGGCACCGGCATGGCACGGCATGGCACCGGCATGGCACGGCATGGCACCGGCATGGCACGGCATGGCACCGGCATGGCACGGCATGGCACCGGCATGGCACGGCATGGCACGGCATGGCACCGGCATGGCACGGCATGGCACCGGCATGGCACGGCATGGCACCGGCATGGAATGGCATGGAATGGCATGGAATGGCATGGAATGGCATGGAATGGCATGGAATGGCATGGAATGGCATGGAATGGCATGGAATGGCTTGGAATGGCATGGAATGGCATGGAATGGCATGGAATGGCATGGAATGGCATGGAATGGCATGGAATGGCATGTAATGGCATGGAATGGCATGGAATGGCATGGAATGGCATGGAATGGCATGGAATGGCATGGAATGGCATGGAATGGCATGGAATGGCATGGAATGGCATGGCACCGCATTGAGTGGCATGGAATGGCATGGACTGGCATGGACTGGCATGGAATGGCATGGAATGGCATGGCACCGCATGGCCCGGCATGGCACGGCATGGCACGGCATGGCACGGCATGGCACGGCATGGCACGGCATGGCACGGCATGGCACGGCATGGCACGGCATGGCACGGCATGGCACGGCATGGCACGGCATGGCACGGCATGGCACGGCATGGCACCGGCATGGCACGGCATGGCACCGGCATGGCACGGCATGGCACCGGCATGGCACGGCATGGCACCGGCATGGCACGGCATGGAATGGCATGGAATGGCATGGAATGGCATGGAATGGCATGGAATGGCATGGAATGGCATGGAATGGCATGGAATGGCATGGAATGGCATGGAATGGCATGGAATGGCATGGAATGGCATGGAATGGCATGGAATGGCATGGAATGGCATGGAATGGCATGGAATGGCATGGAATGGCATGGAATGGCATGGAATGGCATGGAATGGCATGGAATGGCATGGAATGGCATGGAATGGCATGGAATGGCATGGAATGGCATGGAATGGCATGGAATGGCATGGAATGGCATGGAATGGCATGGAATGGCATGGAATGGCATGGAATGGCATGGAATGGCATGGAATGGCATGGACTGGCATGGACTGGCATGGACTGGCATGGAATGGCATGGAATGGCATGGAATGGCATGGAATGGCATGGAACGGCATGGAATGGCATGGAATGGCATGGAATGGCATGGAATGGCTTGGAATGGCATGGAATGGCATGGAATGGCATGGAATGGCATGGAATGGCATGGAATGGCATGGAATGGCATGGAATGGCATGGAATGGCATGGAATGGCATGGAATGGCATGGAATGGCATGGAATGGCATGGAATGGTATGGAATGGCATGGCACCGCATTGAGTGGCATGGAATGGCATGGACTGGCATGGACTGGCATGGAATGGCATGGAATGGCATGGCACCGCATGGCCCGGCATGGCACGGCATGGCACGGCATGGCACGGCATGGCACGGCATGGCACGGCATGGCACGGCATGGCACGGCATGGCACGGCATGGCACGGCATGGCACGGCATGGCACGGCATGGCACGGCATGGCACGGCATGGCACGGCATGGCACGGCATGGCACGGCATGGCACGGCATGGCACGGCATGGCACGGCATGGCACGGCATGGCACGGCATGGCACCGGCATGGCACGGCATGGCACCGGCATGGCACGGCATGGCACCGGCATGGCACGGCATGGCACCGGCATGGCACGGCATGGAATGGCATGGAATGGCATGGAATGGCATGGAATGGCATGGAATGGAATGGCATGGAATGGCATGGAATGGCATGGAATGGCATGGAATGGCATGGAATGGCATGGAATGGCATGGAATGGCATGGAATGGCATGGAATGGCATGGAATGGCATGGCACCGCATTGAGTGGCATGGAATGGCATGGAATGGCATGGAATGGCATGGCACCGCATTGAGTGGCATGGCACGGCATGGCACCGGCATGGCACGGCATGGCACCGGCATGGCACGGCATGGCACCGGCATGGCACGGCATGGCACCGGCATGGCACGGCATGGCACCGGCATGGCACGGCATGGCACCGGCATGGCACGGCATGGCACCGGCATGGCACGGCATGGCACCGGCATGGCACGGCATGGCACCGGCATGGCACGGCATGGCACCGGCATGGCACGGCATGGCACCGGCATGGCACGGCATGGCACCGGCATGGCACGGCATGGCACCGGCATGGCACGGCATGGCACCGGCATGGCACCGGCATGGCACCGGCATGGCACGGCATGGCACCGGCATGGCACCGGCATGGCACCGGCATGGCACGGCATGGCACCGGCATGGCACGGCATGGCACCGGCATGGCACGGCATGGCACCGGCATGGCACCGGCATGGCACGGCATGGCACCGGCATGGCACGGCATGGCACCGGCATGGCACGGCATGGCACCGGCATGGCACGGCATGGCACCGGCATGGCACGGCATGGCACCGGCATGGCACGGCATGGCACCGGCATGGCACGGCATGGCACCGGCATGGCACGGCATGGCACCGGCATGGCACGGCATGGCACCGGCATGGCACCGGCATGGCACCGGCATGGCACGGCATGGCACCGGCATGGCACCGGCATGGCACCGGCATGGCACCGGCATGGCACGGCATGGCACCGGCATGGCACGGCATGGCACCGGCATGGCACCGGCATGGCACGGCATGGCACCGGCATGGCACGGCATGGCACCGGCATGGCACGGCATGGCACCGGCATGGCACGGCATGGCACGGCATGGCACCGGCATGGCACGGCATGGCACCGGCATGGCACGGCATGGCACCGGCATGGAATGGCATGGAATGGCATGGAATGGCATGGAATGGCATGGAATGGCATGGAATGGCATGGAATGGCATGGAATGGCTTGGAATGGCATGGAATGGCATGGAATGGCATGGAATGGCATGGAATGGCATGGAATGGCATGGAATGGCATGGAATGGCATGGAATGGCATGGAATGGCATGGAATGGCATGGAATGGCATGGAATGGCATGGAATGGCATGGAATGGCATGGAATGGCATGGCACCGCATTGAGTGGCATTGAGTGGCATGGAATGGCATGGACTGGCATGGACTGGCATGGAATGGCATGGAATGGCATGGCACCGCATGGCCCGGCATGGCACGGCATGGCACGGCATGGCACGGCATGGCACGGCATGGCACGGCATGGCACGGCATGGCACCGGCATGGCACGGCATGGCACCGGCATGGCACGGCATGGCACCGGCATGGCACGGCATGGCACCGGCATGGCACGGCATGGCACCGGCATGGCACGGCATGGCACCGGCATGGCACGGCATGGCACCGGCATGGCACGGCATGGCACCGGCATGGCACGGCATGGCACCGGCATGGCACGGCATGGCACCGGCATGGCACGGCATGGCACCGGCATGGCACGGCATGGCACCGGCATGGCACCGGCATGGCACCGGCATGGCACGGCATGGCACCGGCATGGCACCGGCATGGCACCGGCATGGCACCGGCATGGCACGGCATGGCACCGGCATGGCACGGCATGGCACCGGCATGGCACCGGCATGGCACGGCATGGCACCGGCATGGCACGGCATGGCACCGGCATGGCACGGCATGGCACCGGCATGGCACGGCATGGCACCGGCATGGCACGGCATGGCACCGGCATGGCACGGCATGGCACCGGCATGGCACGGCATGGCACGGCATGGCACGGCATGGCACCGGCATGGCACGGCATGGCACCGGCATGGCACGGCATGGCACCGGCATGGCACGGCATGGCACCGGCATGGAATGGCATGGAATGGCATGGAATGGCATGGAATGGCATGGAATGGCATGGAATGGCATGGAATGGCATGGAATGGCATGGAATGGCTTGGAATGGCATGGAATGGCATGGAATGGCATGGAATGGCATGGAATGGCATGGAATGGCATGGAATGGCATGGAATGGCATGGAATGGCATGGAATGGCATGGAATGGCATGGAATGGCATGGAATGGCATGGAATGGCATGGAATGGCATGGAATGGCATGGAATGGCATGGAATGGCATGGAATGGCATGGAATGGCATGGAATGGCATGGAATGGCATGGAATGGCATGGAATGGCATGGAATGGCATGGAATGGCATGGAATGGCATGGCACCGCATTGAGTGGCATTGAGTGGCATGGAATGGCATGGACTGGCATGGACTGGCATGGAATGGCATGGAATGGCATGGCACCGCATGGCCCGGCATGGCACGGCATGGCACGGCATGGCACGGCATGGCACGGCATGGCACGGCATGGCACGGCATGGCACGGCATGGCACCGGCATGGCACGGCATGGCACCGGCATGGCACGGCATGGCACCGGCATGGCACGGCATGGCACCGGCATGGCACGGCATGGAATGGCATGGAATGGCATGGAATGGCATGGAATGGCATGGAATGGCATGGAATGGCATGGAATGGCATGGAATGGCATGGAATGGCATGGAATGGCATGGAATGGCATGGAATGGCATGGAATGGCATGGAATGGCATGGAATGGCATGGAATGGCATGGAATGGCATGGAATGGCATGGAATGGCATGGAATGGCATGGAATGGCATGGAATGGCATGGAATGGCATGGACTGGCATGGACTGGCATGGACTGGCATGGAATGGCATGGAATGGCATGGAATGGCATGGAATGGCTTGGAATGGCATGGAATGGCATGGAATGGCATGGAATGGCATGGAATGGCATGGAATGGCATGGAATGGCATGGAATGGCATGGAATGGCATGGAATGGCATGGAATGGCATGGAATGGCATGGCACCGCATTGAGTGGCATGGAATGGCATGGACTGGCATGGACTGGCATGGAATGGAATGGAATGGCATGGCACCGCATGGCCCGGCATGGCACGGCATGGCACGGCATGGCACGGCATGGCACGGCATGTGCACGGCATGGCACGGCATGGCACGGCATGGCACGGCATGGCACGGCATGGCACGGCATGGCACGGCATGGCACGGCATGGCACGGCATGGCACGGCATGGCACGGCATGGCACCGGCATGGCACGGCATGGCACCGGCATGGCACGGCATGGCACCGGCATGGCACGGCATGGCACCGGCATGGCACGGCATGGCACCGGCATGGCACGGCATGGCACCGGCATGGCACGGCATGGCACCGGCATGGCACCGGCATGGCACCGGCATGGCACGGCATGGCACCGGCATGGCACCGGCATGGCACCGGCATGGCACCGGCATGGCACGGCATGGCACCGGCATGGCACGGCATGGCACCGGCATGGCACCGGCATGGCACGGCATGGCACCGGCATGGCACGGCATGGCACCGGCATGGCACGGCATGGCACCGGCATGGCACGGCATGGCACCGGCATGGCACGGCATGGCACCGGCATGGCACGGCATGGCACCGGCATGGCACGGCATGGCACGGCATGGCACGGCATGGCACCGGCATGGCACGGCATGGCACCGGCATGGCACGGCATGGCACCGGCATGGAATGGCATGGAATGGCATGGAATGGCATGGAATGGCATGGAATGGCATGGAATGGCATGGAATGGCATGGAATGGCTTGGAATGGCATGGAATGGCATGGAATGGCATGGAATGGCATGGAATGGCATGGAATGGCATGGAATGGCATGGAATGGCATGGAATGGCATGGAATGGCATGGAATGGCATGGAATGGCATGGAATGGCATGGAATGGCATGGAATGGCATGGAATGGCATGGAATGGCATGGAATGGCATGGAATGGCATGGAATGGCATGGAATGGCATGGAATGGCATGGAATGGCATGGCACCGCATTGAGTGGCATTGAGTGGCATGGAATGGCATGGACTGGCATGGACTGGCATGGAATGGCATGGAATGGCATGGCACCGCATGGCCCGGCATGGCACGGCATGGCACGGCATGGCACGGCATGGCACGGCATGGCACGGCATGGCACGGCATGGCACGGCATGGCACCGGCATGGCACGGCATGGCACCGGCATGGCACGGCATGGCACCGGCATGGCACGGCATGGCACCGGCATGGCACGGCATGGCACCGGCATGGCACGGCATGGCACCGGCATGGCACGGCATGGCACCGGCATGGCACGGCATGGCACCGGCATGGCACGGCATGGCACCGGCATGGCACGGCATGGCACGGCATGGAATGGCATGGAATGGCATGGAATGGCATGGAATGGCATGGAATGGCATGGAATGGCTTGGAATGGCATGGAATGGCATGGAATGGCATGGAATGGCATGGAATGGCATGGAATGGCATGGAATGGCATGGAATGGCATGGAATGGCATGGAATGGCATGGAATGGCTTGGAATGGCATGGAATGGCATGGAATGGCATGGAATGGCATGGAATGGCATGGAATGGCATGGAATGGCATGGAATGGCATGGAATGGCATGGAATGGCATGGAATGGCATGGCACCGCATTGAGTGGCATGGAATGGCATGGACTGGCATGGACTGGCATGGAATGGAATGGAATGGCATGGCACCGCATGGCCCGGCATGGCACGGCATGGCACGGCATGGCACGGCATGGCACGGCATGTGCACGGCATGGCACGGCATGGCACGGCATGGCACGGCATGGCACGGCATGGCACGGCATGGCACGGCATGGCACGGCATGGCACGGCATGGCACCGGCATGGCACGGCATGGCACCGGCATGGCACGGCATGGCACCGGCATGGCACGGCATGGCACCGGCATGGCACGGCATGGCACCGGCATGGCACGGCATGGAATGGCATGGAATGGCATGGAATGGCATGGAATGGCATGGAATGGCATGGAATGGCATGGAATCGCATGGAATGGCATGGAATGGCATGGAATGGCATGGAATGGCATGGAATGGCATGGAATGGCATGGAATGGCATGGAATGGCATGGAATCGCATGGAATGGCATGGAATGGCATGGAATGGCATGGAATGGCATGGAATGGCATGGAATGGCATGGAATGGCATGGAATGGCATGGAATGGCATGGAATGGCATGGAATGGCATGGAATGGCATGGAATGGCATGGAATGGCATGGAATGGCATGGAATGGCATGGAATGGCATGGAATGGCATGGAATGGCATGGAATGGCATGGAATGGCATGGCACCGCATTGAGTGGCATGGAATGGCATGGAATGGCATGGAATGGCATGGAATGGCATGGAATGGCATGGAATGGCATGGAATGGCATGGAATGGCATGGAATGGCATGGAATGGCATGGAATGGCATGGAATGGCATGGAATGGCATGGACTGGCATGGATTGGCATGGAATGGCATGGAATGGCATGGCACCGCATGGCCCGGCATGGCACGGCATGGCACGGCATGGCACGGCATGGCACGGCATGGCACGGCATGGCACGGCATGGCACGGCATGGCACGGCATGGCACGGCATGGCACGGCATGGCACGGCATGGCACGGCATGGCACGGCATGGCACCGGCATGGCACGGCATGGCACGGCATGGCACGGCATGGCACGGCATGGCACGGCATGGCACGGCATGGCACGGCATGGCACCGGCATGGCACGGCATGGCACCGGCATGGCACCGGCATGGCACGGCATGGCACCGGCATGGCACGGCATGGCACCGGCATGGCACCGGCATGGCACGGCATGGCACCGGCATGGCACGGCATGGCACCGGCATGGCACGGCATGGCACCGGCATGGCACGGCATGGCACCGGCATGGCACGGCATGGCACCGGCATGGCACGGCATGGCACCGGCATGGCACGGCATGGCACCGGCATGGCACGGCATGGAATGGCATGGAATGGCATGGAATGGCATGGAATGGCATGGCACCGGCATGGCACGGCATGGCACCGGCATGGCACGGCATGGCACCGGCATGGCACGGCATGGCACCGGCATGGCACCGGCATGGCACCGGCATGGCACCGGCATGGCACCGGCATGGCACGGCATGGCACCGGCATGGCACGGCATGGCACCGGCATGGCACGGCATGGCACCGGCATGGCACGGCATGGCACCGGCATGGCACGGCATGGCACCGGCATGGCACGGCATGGCACCGGCATGGCACGGCATGGCACCGGCATGGCACGGCATGGCACCGGCATGGCACGGCATGGCACCGGCATGGCACGGCATGGCACCGGCATGGCACGGCATGGCACCGGCATGGCACCGGCATGGCACCGGCATGGCACGGCATGGCACCGGCATGGCACCGGCATGGCACCGGCATGGCACGGCATGGCACCGGCATGGCACCGGCATGGCACCGGCATGGCACGGCATGGCACCGGCATGGCACGGCATGGCACCGGCATGGC
Source organism: Cryptus armator (assembly GCA_963971235.1). NCBI lineage: Eukaryota > Metazoa > Arthropoda > Insecta > Hymenoptera > Ichneumonidae > Cryptus > Cryptus armator. Next base: position 56,481 of record CAXARG010000263.1, on the reverse strand, counting down.
ACGGCATGGCACCGGCATGGCACGGCATGGCACCGGCATGGCACGGCATGGCACCGGCATGGCACGGCATGGCACCGGCATGGCACGGCATGGCACCGGCATGGCACGGCATGGCACGGCATGGCACCGGCATGGCACGGCATGGCACCGGCATGGAATGGCATGGAATGGCATGGAATGGCATGGAATGGCATGGAATGGCATGGAATGGCATGGAATGGCATGGAATGGCATGGAATGGCATGGAATGGCATGGAATGGCATGGAATGGCATGGAATGGCATGGAATGGCATGGAATGGCATGGAATGGCTTGGAATGGCATGGAATGGCATGGAATGGCATGGAATGGCATGGAATGGCATGGAATGGCATGGAATGGCATGGAATGGCATGGAATGGCATGGAATGGCATGGAATGGCATGGAATGGCATGGAATGGCATGGAATGGCATGGAATGGCATGGAATGGCATGGAATGGCATGGAATGGCATGGAATGGCATGGAATGGCATGGAATGGCATGGAATGGCATGGCACCGCATTGAGTGGCATGGAATGGCATGGACTGGCATGGACTGGCATGGAATGGCATGGAATGGCATGGCACCGCATGGCCCGGCATGGCACGGCATGGCACGGCATGGCACGGCATGGCACGGCATGGCACGGCATGGCACGGCATGGCACGGCATGGCACGGCATGGCACGGCATGGCACGGCATGGCACGGCATGGCACCGGCATGGCACGGCATGGCACCGGCATGGCACGGCATGGCACCGGCATGGCACGGCATGGAATGGCATGGCACGGCATGGCACCGGCATGGCACGGCATGGAATGGCATGGCACGGCATGGAATGGCATGGAATGGCATGGAATGGCATGGAATGGCATGGAATGGCATGGAATGGCATGGAATGGCATGGAATGGCATGGAATGGCATGGAATGGCATGGAATGGCATGGAATGGCATGGAATGGCATGGAATGGCATGGAATGGCATGGAATGGCATGGAATGGCATGGAATGGCATGGAATGGCATGGAATGGCATGGAATGGCATGGAATGGCATGGAATGGCATGGAATGGCATGGAATGGCATGGAATGGCATGGAATGGCATGGAATGGCATGGAATGGCATGGAATGGCATGGAATGGCATGGAATGGCATGGAATGGCATGGAATGGCATGGATTGGCATGGAATGGCATGGAATGGCATGGAATGGCATGGAATGGCATGGAATGGCATGGAATGGCATGGAATGGCATGGAATGGCATGGAACGGCATGGAATGGCATGGAATGGCATGGAATGGCATGGAATGGCTTGGAATGGCATGGAATGGCATGGAATGGCATGGAATGGCATGGAATGGCATGGAATGGCATGGAATGGCATGGAATGGCATGGAATGGCATGGAATGGCATGGAATGGCATGGAATGGCATGGAATGGCTTGGAATGGCATGGAATGGCATGGAATGGCATGGAATGGCATGGAATGGCATGGAATGGCATGGAATGGCATGGAATGGCATGGAATGGCATGGAATGGCATGGAATGGCATGGAATGGCATGGAATGGCATGGAATGGCATGGAATGGCATGGCACCGCATTGAGTGGCATGGAATGGCATGGACTGGCATGTACTGGCATGGAATGGCATGGAATGGCATGGCACCGCATGGCCCGGCATGGCACGGCATGGCACGGCATGGCACGGCATGGCACGGCATGGCACGGCATGGCACGGCATGGCACGGCATGGCACGGCATGGCACCGGCATGGCACGGCATGGCACGGCATGGCACGGCATGGCACGGCATGGCACGGCATGGCACGGCATGGCACGGCATGGCACGGCATGGCACCGGCATGGCACGGCATGGCACCGGCATGGCACCGGCATGGCACGGCATGGCACCGGCATGGCACCGGCATGGCACGGCATGGCACCGGCATGGCACGGCATGGCACCGGCATGGCACGGCATGGCACCGGCATGGCACGGCATGGCACCGGCATGGCACGGTATGGAATGGCATGGAATGGCATGGAATGGCATGGAATGGCATGGAATGGCATGGAATGGCATGGAATGGCATGGAATGGCATGGCACCGGCATGGCACGGCATGGCACCGGCATGGCACGGCATGGCACCGGCATGGCACGGCATGGCACCGGCATGGCACCGGCATGGCACCGGCATGGCACCGGCATGGCACCGGCATGGCACCGGCATGGCACCGGCATGGCACGGCATGGCACCGGCATGGCACGGCATGGCACCGGCATGGCACGGCATGGCACCGGCATGGCACGGCATGGCACCGGCATGGCACGGCATGGCACCGGCATGGCACGGCATGGCACCGGCATGGCACGGCATGGCACCGGCATGGCACGGCATGGCACCGGCATGGCACGGCATGGCACCGGCATGGCACGGCATGGCACGGCATGGCACCGGCATGGCACGGCATGGCACCGGCATGGCACGGCATGGCACCGGCATGGCACGGCATGGCACCGGCATGGCACGGCATGGCACCGGCATGGCACGGCATGGCATCGGCATGGCACGGCATGGCACCGGCATGGCACGGCATGGCACCGGCATGGCACGGCATGGCACCGGCATGGCACGGCATGGCACCGGCATGGCACGGCATGGCACCGGCATGGCACGGCATGGCACCGGCATGGCACGGCATGGCACCGGCATGGCACGGCATGGCACCGGCATGGCACCGGCATGGCACCGGCATGGCACGGCATGGCACCGGCATGGCACGGCATGGCACCGGCATGGCACGGCATGGGACCGGCATGGCACGGCATGGGACCGGCATGGCACGGCATGGCACCGGCATGGCACGGCATGGCACCGGCATGGCACGGCATGGCACCGGCATGGCACGGCATGGCACCGGCATGGCACGGCATGGAATGGCATGGAATGGCATGGAATGGCATGGAATGGCATGGAATGGCATGGAATGGCTTGGAATGGCATGGAATGGCATGGAATGGCATGGAATGGCATGGAATGGCATGGAATGGCATGGAATGGCATGGAATGGCATGGAATGGCATGGAATGGCATGGAATGGCATGGAATGGCATGGAATGGCATGGCACCGCATTGAGTGGCATGGAATGGCATGGACTGGCATGGACTGGCATGGAATGGAATGGAATGGCATGGCACCGCATGGCCCGGCATGGCACGGCATGGCACGGCATGGCACGGCATGGCACGGCATGGCACGGCATGGCACGGCATGGCACGGCATGGCACGGCATGGCACGGCATGGCACGGCATGGCACGGCATGGCACGGCATGGCACGGCATGGCACCGGCATGGCACGGCATGGCACCGGCATGGCACGGCATGGCACCGGCATGGCACGGCATGGCACCGGCATGGCACGGCATGGCACCGGCATGGCACGGCATGGCACCGGCATGGCACGGCATGGCACCGGCATGGCACGGCATGGCACCGGCATGGCACGGCATGGCACCGGCATGGCACGGCATGGCACCGGCATGGCACGGCATGGCACCGGCATGGCACGGCATGGAATGGCATGGAATGGCATGGAATGGCATGGAATGGCATGGAATGGCATGGAATGGCATGGAATGGCATGGAATCGCATGGAATGGCATGGAATGGCATGGAATGGCATGGAATGGCATGGAATGGCATGGAATGGCATGGAATGGCATGGAATGGCATGGAATGGCATGGAATGGCATGGAATGGCATGGAATGGCATGGAATGGCATGGAATGGCATGGAATGGCATGGAATGGCATGGAATGGCATGGAATGGCATGGAATGGCATGGAATGGCATGGAATGGCATGGAATGGCATGGAATGGCATGGAATGGCATGGAATGGCATGGAATGGCATGGAATGGCATGGAATGGCATGGAATGGCATGGAATGGCATGGAATGGCATGGAATGGCATGGAATGGCATGGAATGGCATGGAATGGCATGGAATGGCATGGAATGGCATGGCACCGCATTGAGTGGCATGGAATGGCATGGAATGGCATGGAATGGCATGGCACCGCATTGAGTGGCATGGAATGGCATGGACTGGCATGGAATGGCATGGACTGGCATGGACTGGCATGGAATGGCATGGAATGGCATGGAACGGCATGGAATGGCATGGAATGGCATGGAATGGCATGGAATGGCATGGAATGGCTTGGAATGGCATGGAATGGCATGGAATGGCATGGAATGGCATGGAATGGCATGGAATGGCATGGAATGGCATGGAATGGCATGGAATGGCATGGAATGGCATGGAATGGCATGGAATGGCATGGAATGGCATGGAATGGCATGGAATGGCATGGAATGGCATGGAATGGCATGGAATGGCATGGAATGGCATGGAATGGCATGGAATGGCATGGAATGGCATGGAATGGCATGGAATGGCATGGAATGGCATGGAATGGCATGGAATGGCATGGAATGGCATGGAATGGCATGGAATGGCATGGAATGGCATGGAATGGCATGGAATGGCATGGAATGGCATGGAATGGCATGGAATGGCATGGAATGGCATGGAATGGCATGGAATGGCATGGAATGGCATGGAATGGCATGGAATGGCATGGAATGGCATGGAATCGCATGGAATGGCATGGAATGGCTTGGAATGGCATGGAATGGCATGGAATGGCATGGAATGGCATGGAATGGCATGGAATGGCATGGAATGGCATGGAATGGCATGGAATGGCATGGAATGGCATGGCACCGCATTGAGTGGCATGGCACGGCATGGCACCGGCATGGCACGGCATGGCACCGGCATGGCACGGCATGGCACCGGCATGGCACGGCATGGCACCGGCATGGCACGGCATGGCACCGGCATGGCACGGCATGGCACCGGCATGGCACGGCATGGCACCGGCATGGCACCGGCATGGCACCGGCATGGCACGGCATGGCACCGGCATGGCACGGCATGGCACCGGCATGGACTGGCATGGAATGGCATGGAATGGCATGGCACCGCATGGCCCGGCATGGCACGGCATGGCACGGCATGGCACGGCATGGCACGGCATGGCACGGCATGGCACGGCATGGCACGGCATGGCACGGCATGGCACGGCATGGCACGGCATGGCACGGCATGGCACGGCATGGCACGGCATGGCACCGGCATGGCACGGCATGGCACCGGCATGGCACGGCATGGCACCGGCATGGCACGGCATGGCACCGGCATGGCACGGCATGGAATGGCATGGAATGGCATGGAATGGCATGGAATGGCATGGAATGGCATGGAATGGCATGGAATGGCATGGAATGGCATGGAATGGCATGGAATGGCATGGAATGGCATGGAATGGCATGGAATGGCATGGAATGGCATGGAATGGCATGGAATGGCATGGAATGGCATGGAATGGCATGGAATGGCATGGAATGGCATGGAATGGCATGGAATGGCATGGAATGGCATGGAATGGCATGGAATGGCATGGAATGGCATGGAATGGCATGGAATGGCATGGAATGGCATGGAATGGCATGGAATGGCATGGAATGGCATGGAATGGCATGGAATGGCATGGAATGGCATGGAATGGCATGGAATGGCATGGAATGGCATGGACTGGCATGGACTGGCATGGACTGGCATGGAATGGCATGGAATGGCATGGAATGGCATGGAATGGCATGGAACGGCATGGAATGGCATGGAATGGCATGGAATGGCATGGAATGGCTTGGAATGGCATGGAATGGCATGGAATGGCATGGAATGGCATGGAATGGCATGGAATGGCATGGAATGGCATGGAATGGCATGGAATGGCATGGAATGGCATGGAATGGCATGGAATGGCATGGCACCGCATTGAGTGGCATGGAATGGCATGGACTGGCATGGATTGGCATGGAATGGCATGGAATGGCATGGCACCGCATGGCCCGGCATGGCACGGCATGGCACGGCATGGCACGGCATGGCACGGCATGGCACGGCATGGCACGGCATGGCACGGCATGGCACGGCATGGCACGGCATGGCACGGCATGGCACGGCATGGCACGGCATGGCACCGGCATGGCACCGGCATGGCACGGCATGGCACGGCATGGCACGGCATGGCACGGCATGGCACGGCATGGCACGGCATGGCACCGGCATGGCACGGCATGGCACCGGCATGGCACCGGCATGGCACGGCATGGCACCGGCATGGCACGGCATGGCACCGGCATGGCACCGGCATGGCACGGCATGGCACCGGCATGGCACGGCATGGCACCGGCATGGCACGGCATGGCACCGGCATGGCACGGCATGGCACCGGCATGGCACGGCATGGCACCGGCATGGCACGGCATGGCACCGGCATGGCACGGCATGGCACCGGCATGGCACGGCATGGAATGGCATGGAATGGCATGGAATGGCATGGAATGGCATGGAATGGCATGGAATGGCATGGAATGGCATGGAATGGCATGGAATGGCATGGAATGGCATGGAATGGCATGGAATGGCATGGCACCGGCATGGCACGGCATGGCACCGGCATGGCACGGCATGGCACCGGCATGGCACGGCATGGCACCGGCATGGCACGGCATGGCACCGGCATGGCACGGCATGGCACCGGCATGGCACGGCATGGCACCGGCATGGCACCGGCATGGCACCGGCATGGCACCGGCATGGCACGGCATGGCACCGGCATGGCACGGCATGGCACCGGCATGGCACCGGCATGGCACGGCATGGCACCGGCATGGCACGGCATGGCACCGGCATGGCACGGCATGGCACCGGCATGGCACGGCATGGCACCGGCATGGCACGGCATGGCACCGGCATGGCACGGCATGGCACCGGCATGGCACGGCATGGCACCGGCATGGCACGGCATGGCACCGGCATGGCACGGCATGGCACCGGCATGGCACGGCATGGCACCGGCATGGCACGGCATGGCACGGCATGGCACGGCATGGCACGGCATGGCACGGCATGGCACCGGCATGGCACGGCATGGCACCGGCATGGCACGGCATGGCACCGGCATGGCACGGCATGGAATGGCATGGAATGGCATGGAATGGCATGGAATGGCATGGAATGGCATGGAATGGCATGGAATCGCATGGAATGGCATGGAATGGCATGGAATGGCATGGAATGGCATGGAATGGCATGGAATGGCATGGAATGGCATGGAATGGCATGGAATGGCATGGAATGGCATGGAATGGCATGGAATGGCATGGAATGGCATGGAATGGCATGGAATGGCATGGAATGGCATGGAATGGCATGGAATGGCATGGAATGGCATGGAATGGCATGGAATGGCATGGAATGGCATGGAATGGCATGGAATGGCATGGAATGGCATGGCACCGCATTGAGTGGCATGGAATGGCATGGAATGGCATGGAATGGCATGGAATGGCATGGAATGGCATGGAATGGCATGGAATGGCATGGAATGGCATGGAATGGCATGGAATGGCATGGCACCGCATTGAGTGGCATGGAATGGCATGGACTGGCATGGAATGGCATGGACTGGCATGGACTGGCATGGAATGGCATGGAATGGCATGGAACGGCATGGAATGGCATGGAATGGCATGGAATGGCATGGAATGGCTTGGAATGGCATGGAATGGCATGGAATGGCATGGAATGGCATGGAATGGCATGGAATGGCATGGAATGGCATGGAATGGCATGGAATGGCATGGAATGGCATGGAATGGCATGGAATGGCATGGAATGGCATGGAATGGCATGGAATGGCATGGACTGGCATGGATTGGCATGGAATGGCATGGAATGGCATGGCACCGCATGGCCCGGCATGGCACCGGCATGGCACGGCATGGCACCGGCATGGCACGGCATGGCACGGCATGGCACCGGCATGGCACGGCATGGCACCGGCATGGCACGGCATGGCACCGGCATGGCACGGCATGGCACCGGCATGGCACGGCATGGCACGGCATGGCACCGGCATGGCACGGCATGGCACCGGCATGGCACGGCATGGCACCGGCATGGCACGGCATGGCACCGGCATGGCACGGCATGGCACCGGCATGGCACGGCATGGCACCGGCATGGCACGGCATGGCACCGGCATGGCACGGCATGGCATCGGCATGGCACGGCATGGCACCGGCATGGCACGGCATGGCACCGGCATGGAACGGCATGGCACCGGCATGGCACGGCATGGCACCGGCATGGCACGGCATGGCACCGGCATGGCACGGCATGGCACCGGCATGGCACGGCATGGCACCGGCATGGCACGGCATGGCACCGGCATGGCACCGGCATGGCACCGGCATGGCACCGGCATGGCACGGCATGGCACCGGCATGGCACGGCATGGCACCGGCATGGCACGGCATGGCACCGGCATGGCACGGCATGGGACCGGCATGGCACGGCATGGCACCGGCATGGCACGGCATGGCACCGGCATGGCACGGCATGGCACCGGCATGGCACGGCATGGCACCGGCATGGCACGGCATGGCACCGGCATGGCACGGCATGGCACCGGCATGGCACCGGCATGGCACGGCATGGAATGGCATGGAATGGCATGGAATGGCATGGAATGGCATGGAATGGCATGGAATGGCATGGAATGGCATGGAATGGCATGGAATGGCATGGAATGGCATGGCACCGCATTGAGTGGCATGGAATGGCATGGACTGGCATGGACTGGCATGGAATGGAATGGAATGGCATGGCACCGCATGGCCCGGCATGGCACGGCATGGCACGGCATGGCACGGCATGGCACGGCATGGCACGGCATGGCACGGCATGGCACGGCATGGCACGGCATGGCACGGCATGGCACGGCATGGCACGGCATGGCACGGCATGGCACGGCATGGCACGGCATGGCACCGGCATGGCACGGCATGGCACCGGCATGGCACGGCATGGCACCGGCATGGCACGGCATGGCACCGGCATGGCACGGCATGGCACCGGCATGGCACGGCATGGCACCGGCATGGCACGGCATGGCACCGGCATGGCACGGCATGGAATGGCATGGAATGGCATGGAATGGCATGGAATGGCATGGAATGGCATGGAATGGCATGGAATGGCATGGAATCGCATGGAATGGCATGGAATGGCATGGAATGGCATGGAATGGCATGGAATGGCATGGAATGGCATGGAATGGCATGGAATGGCATGGAATGGCATGGAATGGCATGGAATGGCATGGAATGGCATGGAATGGCATGGAATGGCATGGAATGGCATGGAATGGCATGGAATGGCATGGAATGGCATGGAATGGCATGGAATGGCATGGAATGGCATGGAATGGCATGGAATGGCATGGCACCGCATTGAGTGGCATGGAATGGCATGGAATGGCATGGAATGGCATGGCACCGCATTGAGTGGCATGGAATGGCATGGACTGGCATGGAATGGCATGGACTGGCATGGACTGGCATGGAATGGCATGGAATGGCATGGAACGGCATGGAATGGCATGGAATGGCATGGAATGGCATGGAATGGCATGGAATGGCTTGGAATGGCATGGAATGGCATGGAATGGCATGGAATGGCATGGAATGGCATGGAATGGCATGGAATGGCATGGAATGGCATGGAATGGCATGGAATGGCATGGAATGGCATGGAATGGCATGGAATGGCATGGAATGGCATGGAATGGCATGGAATGGCATGGAATGGCATGGAATGGCATGGAATGGCATGGAATGGCATGGAATGGCATGGAATGGCATGGAATGGCATGGAATGGCATGGAATGGCATGGAATGGCATGGAATGGCATGGAATGGCATGGAATGGCATGGAATGGCATGGAATGGCATGGAATGGCATGGAATGGCATGGAATGGCATGGAATGGCATGGAATGGCATGGAATGGCATGGAATGGCATGGAATGGCATGGAATGGCATGGAATGGCATGGAATGGCATGGAATGGCATGGAATGGCATGGAATGGCATGGAATGGCATGGAATGGCATGGAATGGCATGGAATGGCATGGAATGGCATGGAATGGCATGGAATGGCATGGAATGGCATGGAATGGCATGGAATGGCATGGAATGTCATGGAATGGCATGGAATGGCATGGAATGGCATGGCACCGCATTGAGTGGCATGGAATGGCATGGACTGGCATGGACTGGCATGGAATGGCATGGAATGGCATGGCACCGCATGGCCCGGGATGGCACGGCATGGCACGGCATGGCACGGCATGGCACGGCATGGCACGGCATGGCACGGCATGGCACGGCATGGCACGGCATGGCACCGGCATGGCACCGGCATGGCACGGCATGGCACCGGCATAGCACGGCATGGCACCGGCATGGCACGGCATGGCACGGCATGGCACGGCATGGCACGGCATGGCACGGCATGGCACGGCATGGCACGGCATGGCACGGCATGGCACGGCATGGCACCGGCATGGCACGGCATGGCACCGGCATGGCACCGGCATGGCACGGCATGGCACCGGCATGGCACGGCATGGCACCGGCATGGCACGGCATGGCACCGGCATGGCACGGCATGGCACGGCATGGCACCGGCATGGCACGGCATGGCACCGGCATGGCACGGCATGGCACCGGCATGGCACCGGCATGGCACGGCATGGCACCGGCATGGCACGGCATGGAATGGCATGGAATGGCATGGAATGGCATGGAATGGCATGGAATGGCATGGAATGGCATGGAATGGCATGGAATGGCATGGAATGGCATGGAATGGCATGGAATGGCATGGAATGGCATGGAATGGCATGGAATGGCTTGGAATGGCATGGAATGGCATGGAATGGCATGGAATGGCATGGAATGGCATGGAATGGCATGGAATGGCATGGAATGGCATGGAATGGCATGGAATGGCATGGAATGGCATGGCACCGCATTGAGTGGCATGGCACGGCATGGCACCGGCATGGCACGGCATGGCACCGGCATGGCACGGCATGGCACCGGCATGGCACGGCATGGCACCGGCATGGCACGGCATGGCACCGGCATGGCACCGGCATGGCACCGGCATGGCACCGGCATGGCACGGCATGGCACCGGCATGGACTGGCATGGAATGGCATGGAATGGCATGGCACCGCATGGCCCGGCATGGCACGGCATGGCACGGCATGGCACGGCATGGCACGGCATGGCACGGCATGGCACGGCATGGCACGGCATGGCACGGCATGGCACGGCATGGCACGGCATGGCACGGCATGGCACGGCATGGCACGGCATGGCACGGCATGGCACGGCATGGCACGGCATGGCACGGCATGGCACGGCATGGCACGGCATGGCACGGCATGGCACGGCATGGCACGGCATGGCACGGCATGGCACGGCATGGCACGGCATGGCACGGCATGGCACGGCATGGCACGGCATGGCACGGCATGGCACGGCATGGCACCGGCATGGCACGGCATGGCACCGGCATGGCACGGCATGGCACCGGCATGGCACGGCATGGCACCGGCATGGCACGGCATGGCACCGGCATGGCACGGCATGGCACGGCATGGCACGGCATGGCACGGCATGGCACGGCATGGCACGGCATGGCACGGCATGGCACGGCATGGCACGGCATGGCACCGGCATGGCACGGCATGGCACCGGCATGGCACCGGCATGGCACGGCATGGCACCGGCATGGCACGGCATGGCACGGCATGGCACCGGCATGGAATGGCATGGAATGGCATTGAGTGGCATGGAATGGCATGGACTGGCATGGAATGGCATGGACTGGCATGGACTGGCATGGAATGGCATGGAATGGCATGGCACCGCATGGCACGGCATGGCACGGCATGGCACGGCATGGCACGGCATGGCACGGCATGGCACGGCATGGCACGGCATGGCACGGCATGGCACGGCATGGCACCGGCATGGCACGGCATGGCACGGCATGGCACGGCATGGCACGGCATGGCACGGCATGGCACGGCATGGCACGGCATGGACTGGCATGGAATGGCATGGAATGGCATGGCACCGCATGGCCCGGCATGGCACGGCATGGCACGGCATGGCACGGCATGGCACGGCATGGCACGGCATGGCACGGCATGGCACGGCATGGCACGGCATGGCACGGCATGGCACGGCATGGCACGGCATGGCACGGCATGGCACGGCATGGCACCGGCATGGCACGGCATGGCACCGGCATGGCACGGCATGGCACCGGCATGGCACGGCATGGCACCGGCATGGCACGGCATGGCACCGGCATGGCACGGCATGGAATGGCATGGAATGGCATGGAATGGCATGGAATGGCATGGAATGGCATGGAATGGCATGGAATGGCATGGAATGGCATGGAATGGCATGGAATGGCATGGAATGGCATGGAATGGCATGGAATGGCATGGAATGGCATGGAATGGCATGGAATGGCATGGAATGGCATGGAATGGCATGGAATGGCATGGAATGGCATGGAATGGCATGGAATGGCATGGAATGGCATGGAATGGCATGGAATGGCATGGAATGGCATGGAATGGCATGGAATGGCATGGAATGGCATGGAATGGCATGGAATGGCATGGAATGGCATGGAATGGCATGGAATGGCATGGAATGGCATGGAATGGCATGGAATGGCATGGAATGGCATGGAATGGCATGGAATGGCATGGAATGGCATGGAATGGCATGGAATGGCATGGAATGGCATGGAATGGCATGGAATGGCATGGACTGGCATGGACTGGCATGGACTGGCATGGAATGGCATGGAATGGCATGGAATGGCATGGAATGGCATGGAACGGCATGGAATGGCATGGAATGGCATGGAATGGCATGGAATGGCTTGGAATGGCATGGAATGGCATGGAATGGCATGGAATGGCATGGAATGGCATGGAATGGCATGGAATGGCATGGAATGGCTTGGAATGGCATGGAATGGCATGGAATGGCATGGAATGGCATGGAATGGCATGGAATGGCATGGAATGGCATGGAATGGCATGGCACCGCATTGAGTGGCATGGCACGGCATGGCACCGGCATGGCACGGCATGGCACCGGCATGGCACGGCATGGCACCGGCATGGCACGGCATGGCACCGGCATGGCACGGCATGGCACCGGCATGGCACGGCATGGCACCGGCATGGCACGGCATGGCACCGGCATGGCACGGCATGGCACCGGCATGGCACGGCATGGCACCGGCATGGCACGGCATGGCACCGGCATGGCACGGCATGGCACCGGCATGGCACGGCATGGCACCGGCATGGCACGGCATGGCACCGGCATGGCACGGCATGGCACCGGCATGGCACGGCATGGCACCGGCATGGCACGGCATGGCACCGGCATGGCACGGCATGGCACCGGCATGGCACGGCATGGCACCGGCATGGCACGGCATGGCACCGGCATGGCACGGCATGGCACCGGCATGGCACGGCATGGCACCGGCATGGCACGGCATGGCACCGGCATGGCACGGCATGGCACCGGCATGGCACGGCATGGCACCGGCATGGCACGGCATGGCACCGGCATGGCACGGCATGGCACCGGCATGGCACGGCATGGCACCGGCATGGCACGGCATGGCACCGGCATGGCACGGCATGGCACCGGCATGGCACGGCATGGCACCGGCATGGCACGGCATGGCACCGGCATGGCACGGCATGGCACCGGCATGGCACGGCATGGCACCGGCATGGCACGGCATGGCACCGGCATGGCACCGGCATGGCACCGGCATGGCACGGCATGGCACCGGCATGGCACCGGCATGGCACCGGCATGGCACGGCATGGCACCGGCATGGCACGGCATGGCACCGGCATGGCACGGCATGGCACCGGCATGGCACGGCATGGCACCGGCATGGCACGGCATGGCACCGGCATGGCACGGCATGGCACCGGCATGGCACGGCATGGCACGGCATGGCACCGGCATGGCACGGCATGGCACCGGCATGGAATGGCATGGAATGGCATGGAATGGCATGGAATGGCATGGAATGGCATGGAATGGCATGGAATGGCATGGAATGGCATGGAATGGCATGGAATGGCATGGAATGGCTTGGAATGGCATGGAATGGCATGGAATGGCATGGAATGGCATGGAATGGCATGGAATGGCATGGAATGGCATGGAATGGCATGGAATGGCATGGAATGGCATGGAATGGCATGGAATGGCATGGAATGGCATGGAATGGCATGGAATGGCATGGAATGGCATGGCACCGCATTGAGTGGCATGGAATGGCATGGACTGGCATGGACTGGCATGGAATGGCATGGAATGGCATGGCACCGCATGGCCCGGCATGGCACGGCATGGCACGGCATGGCACGGCATGGCACGGCATGGCACGGCATGGCACGGCATGGCACGGCATGGCACGGCATGGCACGGCATGGCACGGCATGGCACGGCATGGCACGGCATGGCACGGCATGGCACCGGCATGGCACGGCATGGCACCGGCATGGCACGGCAAGGCACCGGCATGGCACGGCATGGAATGGCATGGAATGGCATGGAATGGCATGGAATGGCATGGAATGGCATGGAATGGCATGGAATGGCATGGAATGGCATGGAATGGCATGGAATGGCATGGAATGGCATGGAATGGCATGGAATGGCATGGAATGGCATGGAATGGCATGGAATGGCATGGAATGGCATGGAATGGCATGGAATGGCATGGAATGGCATGGAATGGCATGGAATGGCATGGAATGGCATGGAATGGCATGGAATGGCATGGAATGGCATGGAATGGCATGGAATGGCATGGAATGGCATGGAATGGCATGGAATGGCATGGAATGGCATGGAATGGCATGGAATGGCATGGAATGGCATGGACTGGCATGGACTGGCATGGACTGGCATGGAATGGCATGGAATGGCATGGAATGGCATGGAATGGCATGGAACGGCATGGAATGGCATGGAATGGCATGAAATGGCATGGAATGGCTTGGAATGGCATGGAATGGCATGGAATGGCATGGAATGGCATGGAATGGCATGGAATGGCATGGAATGGCATGGAATGGCATGGAATGGCATGGAATGGCATGGAATGGCATGGAATGGCATGGAATGGCATGGAATGGCATGGAATGGTATGGAATGGCATGGCACCGCATTGAGTGGCATGGAATGGCATGGACTGGCATGGACTGGCATGGAATGGCATGGAATGGCATGGCACCGCATGGCCCGGCATGGCACGGCATGGCACGGCATGGCACGGCATGGCACGGCATGGCACGGCATGGCACGGCATGGCACGGCATGGCACGGCATGGCACGGCATGGCACGGCATGGCACGGCATGGCACGGCATGGCACGGCATGGCACGGCATGGCACGGCATGGCACGGCATGGCACGGCATGGCACGGCATGGCACGGCATGGCACGGCATGGCACCGGCATGGCACGGCATGGCACCGGCATGGCACGGCATGGCACCGGCATGGCACGGCATGGCACCGGCATGGCACGGCATGGCACCGGCATGGCACGGCATGGAATGGCATGGAATGGCATGGAATGGCATGGAATGGCATGGAATGGCATGGAATGGCATGGAATGGCATGGAATGGCATGGAATGGCATGGAATGGCATGGAATGGCATGGAATGGCATGGAATGGCATGGAATGGCATGGAATGGCATGGCACCGCATTGAGTGGCATGGAATGGCATGGAATGGCATGGAATGGCATGGAATGGCATGGAATGGCATGGAATGGCATGGAATGGCATGGAATGGCATGGCACCGCATTGAGTGGCATGGAATGGCATGGACTGGCATGGAATGGCATGGACTGGCATGGACTGGCATGGAATGGCATGGAATGGCATGGAACGGCATGGAATGGCATGGAATGGCATGGAATGGCATGGAATGGCTTGGAATGGCATGGAATGGCATGGAATGGCATGGAATGGCATGGAATGGCATGGAATGGCATGGAATGGCATGGAATGGCATGGAATGGCATGGAATGGCATGGAATGGCATGGAATGGCATGGAATGGCATGGAATGGCATGGAATGGCATGGAATGGCATGGCACCGCATTGAGTGGCATGGAATGGCATGGACTGGCATGGAATGGCATGGACTGGCATGGACTGGCATGGAATGGCATGGAATGGCATGGAACGGCATGGAATGGCATGGAATGGCATGGAATGGCATGGAATGGCTTGGAATGGCATGGAATGGCATGGAATGGCATGGAATGGCATGGAATGGCATGGAATGGCATGGAATGGCATGGAATGGCATGGAATGGCATGGAATGGCATGGAATGGCATGGAATGGCATGGAATGGCATGGAATGGCATGGAATGGCATGGAATGGCATGGAATGGCATGGAATGGCATGGAATGGCATGGAATGGCATGGAATGGCATGGAATGGCATGGAATGGCATGGAATGGCATGGAATGGCATGGAATGGCATGGAATGGCATGGAATGGCATGGAATGGCATGGAATGGCATGGAATGTCATGGAATGGCATGGAATGGCATGGAATGGCATGGAATGGCATGGCACCGCATTGAGTGGCATGGAATGGCATGGACTGGCATGGACTGGCATGGAATGGCATGGAATGGCATGGCACCGCATGGCCCGGGATGGCACGGCATGGCACGGCATGGCACGGCATGGCACGGCATGGCACGGCATGGCACGGCATGGCACGGCATGGCACGGCATGGCACGGCATGGCACGGCATGGCACGGCATGGCACGGCATGGCACGGCATGGCACGGCATGGCACCGGCATGGCACCGGCATGGCACGGCATGGCACCGGCATAGCACGGCATGGCACCGGCATGGCACGGCATGGCACGGCATGGCACGGCATGGCACGGCATGGCACGGCATGGCACGGCATGGCACGGCATGGCACGGCATGGCACGGCATGGCACGGCATGGCACGGCATGGCACGGCATGGCACGGCATGGCACGGCATGGCACCGGCATGGCACGGCATGGCACCGGCATGGCACCGGCATGGCACGGCATGGCACCGGCATGGCACGGCATGGCACCGGCATGGCACGGCATGGCACCGGCATGGCACGGCATGGCACGGCATGGCACCGGCATGGCACGGCATGGCACCGGCATGGCACGGCATGGCACCGGCATGGCACGGCATGGCACCGGCATGGCACCGGCATGGCACGGCATGGCACCGGCATGGCACGGCATGGAATGGCATGGAATGGCATGGAATGGCATGGAATGGCATGGAATGGCATGGAATGGCATGGAATGGCATGGAATGGCATGGAATGGCATGGAATGGCATGGAATGGCATGGAATGGCATGGAATGGCATGGAATGGCATGGAATGGCATGGAATGGCTTGGAATGGCATGGAATGGCATGGAATGGCATGGAATGGCATGGAATGGCATGGAATGGCATGGAATGGCATGGAATGGCATGGAATGGCATGGAATGGCATGGAATGGCATGGAATGGCATGGAATGGCATGGAATGGCATGGAATGGCATGGAATGGCATGGAATGGCATGGAATGGCATGGAATGGCATGGAATGGCATGGAATGGCATGGCACCGCATTGAGTGGCATTGAGTGGCATGGAATGGCATGGACTGGCATGGACTGGCATGGAATGGCATGGAATGGCATGGCACCGCATGGCCCGGCATGGCACGGCATGGCACGGCATGGCACGGCATGGCACGGCATGGCACGGCATGGCACGGCATGGCACGGCATGGCACCGGCATGGCACGGCATGGCACCGGCATGGCACGGCATGGCACCGGCATGGCACGGCATGGCACCGGCATGGCACGGCATGGCACCGGCATGGCACGGCATGGAATGGCATGGAATGGCATGGAATGGCATGGAATGGCATGGAATGGCATGGAATGGCATGGAATGGCATGGAATGGCATGGAATGGCATGGAATGGCATGGAATGGCATGGAATGGCATGGAATGGCATGGAATGGCATGGAATGGCATGGAATGGCATGGAATGGCATGGAATGGCATGGAATGGCATGGAATGGCATGGAATGGCATGGAATGGCATGGAATGGCATGGACTGGCATGGACTGGCATGGACTGGCATGGAATGGCATGGAATGGCATGGAATGGCATGGAATGGCATGGAACGGCATGGAATGGCATGGAATGGCATGGAATGGCATGGAATGGCTTGGAATGGCATGGAATGGCATGGAATGGCATGGAATGGCATGGAATGGCATGGAATGGCATGGAATGGCATGGAATGGCATGGAATGGCATGGAATGGCATGGCACCGCATTGAGTGGCATGGAATGGCATGGACTGGCATGGATTGGCATGGAATGGCATGGAATGGCATGGCACCGCATGGCCCGGCATGGCACGGCATGGCACGGCATGGCACGGCATGGCACGGCATGGCACGGCATGGCACGGCATGGCACGGCATGGCACGGCATGGCACGGCATGGCACGGCATGGCACGGCATGGCACGGCATGGCACGGCATGGCACCGGCATGGCACCGGCATGGCACGGCATGGCACGGCATGGCACGGCATGGCACGGCATGGCACGGCATGGCACGGCATGGCACCGGCATGGCACGGCATGGCACCGGCATGGCACCGGCATGGCACGGCATGGCACCGGCATGGCACGGCATGGCACCGGCATGGCACCGGCATGGCACGGCATGGCACCGGCATGGCACGGCATGGCACCGGCATGGCACGGCATGGCACCGGCATGGCACGGCATGGCACCGGCATGGCACGGCATGGCACCGGCATGGCACGGCATGGCACCGGCATGGCACGGCATGGCACCGGCATGGCACGGCATGGCACCGGCATGGCACGGCATGGCACCGGCATGGCACGGCATGGCACCGGCATGGCACGGCATGGAATGGCATGGAATGGCATGGAATGGCATGGAATGGCATGGAATGGCATGGAATGGCATGGAATGGCATGGCACCGGCATGGCACGGCATGGCACCGGCATGGCACGGCATGGCACCGGCATGGCACGGCATGGCACCGGCATGGCACGGCATGGCACCGGCATGGCACGGCATGGCACCGGCATGGCACGGCATGGCACCGGCATGGCACGGCATGGCACCGGCATGGCACGGCATGGCACCGGCATGGCACCGGCATGGCACCGGCATGGCACCGGCATGGCACCGGCATGGCACGGCATGGCACCGGCATGGCACGGCATGGCACCGGCATGGCACGGCATGGCACCGGCATGGCACGGCATGGCACCGGCATGGCACGGCATGGCACCGGCATGGCACGGCATGGCACCGGCATGGCACGGCATGGCACCGGCATGGCACGGCATGGCACCGGCATGGCACGGCATGGCACCGGCATGGCACGGCATGGCACCGGCATGGCACGGCATGGCACCGGCATGGCACGGCATGGCACCGGCATGGCACGGCATGGCACCGGCATGGCACGGCATGGCACGGCATGGAATGGCATGGAATGGCATGGAATGGCATGGAATGGCATGGAATGGCATGGAATGGCATGGAATGGCATGGAATGGCTTGGAATGGCATGGAATGGCATGGAATGGCATGGAATGGCATGGAATGGCATGGAATGGCATGGAATGGCATGGAATGGCATGGAATGGCATGGAATGGCATGGAATGGCTTGGAATGGCATGGAATGGCATGGAATGGCATGGAATGGCATGGAATGGCATGGAATGGCATGGAATGGCATGGAATGGCATGGAATGGCATGGAATGGCATGGAATGGCATGGAATGGCATGGAATGGCATGGCACCGCATTGAGTGGCATGGAATGGCATGGACTGGCATGGACTGGCATGGAATGGAATGGAATGGCATGGCACCGCATGGCCCGGCATGGCACGGCATGGCACGGCATGGCACGGCATGGCACGGCATGTGCACGGCATGGCACGGCATGGCACGGCATGGCACGGCATGGCACGGCATGGCACGGCATGGCACGGCATGGCACGGCATGGCACGGCATGGCACCGGCATGGCACGGCATGGCACCGGCATGGCACGGCATGGCACCGGCATGGCACGGCATGGCACCGGCATGGCACGGCATGGAATGGCATGGAATGGCATGGAATGGCATGGAATGGCATGGAATGGCATGGAATGGCATGGAATCGCATGGAATGGCATGGAATGGCATGGAATGGCATGGAATGGCATGGAATGGCATGGAATGGCATGGAATGGCATGGAATGGCATGGAATGGCATGGAATCGCATGGAATGGCATGGAATGGCATGGAATGGCATGGAATGGCATGGAATGGCATGGAATGGCATGGAATGGCATGGAATGGCATGGAATGGCATGGAATGGCATGGAATGGCATGGAATGGCATGGAATGGCATGGAATGGCATGGAATGGCATGGAATGGCATGGAATGGCATGGAATGGCATGGAATGGCATGGAATGGCATTGAGTGGCATGGAATGGCATGGAATGGCATGGAATGGCATGGAATGGCATGGAATGGCATGGAATGGCATGGAATGGCATGGAATGGCATGGAATGGCATGGAATGGCATGGAATGGCATGGAATGGCATGGAATGGCATGGAATGGCATGGAATGGCATGGACTGGCATGGATTGGCATGGAATGGCATGGAATGGCATGGCACCGCATGGCCCGGCATGGCACGGCATGGCACGGCATGGCACGGCATGGCACGGCATGGCACGGCATGGCACGGCATGGCACGGCATGGCACGGCATGGCACGGCATGGCACGGCATGGCACCGGCATGGCACGGCATGGCACGGCATGGCACGGCATGGCACGGCATGGCACGGCATGGCACGGCATGGCACGGCATGGCACCGGCATGGCACGGCATGGCACCGGCATGGCACCGGCATGGCACGGCATGGCACCGGCATGGCACGGCATGGCACCGGCATGGCACCGGCATGGCACGGCATGGCACCGGCATGGCACGGCATGGCACCGGCATGGCACGGCATGGCACCGGCATGGCACGGCATGGCACCGGCATGGCACGGCATGGCACCGGCATGGCACGGCATGGCACCGGCATGGCACGGCATGGCACCGGCATGGCACGGCATGGCACCGGCATGGCACGGCATGGAATGGCATGGAATGGCATGGAATGGCATGGAATGGCATGGAATGGCATGGAATGGCATGGAATGGCATGGAATGGCATGGAATGGCATGGAATGGCATGGAATGGCATGGCACCGGCATGGCACGGCATGGCACCGGCATGGCACGGCATGGCACCGGCATGGCACGGCATGGCACCGGCATGGCACCGGCATGGCACCGGCATGGCACCGGCATGGCACCGGCATGGCACGGCATGGCACCGGCATGGCACGGCATGGCACCGGCATGGCACGGCATGGCACCGGCATGGCACGGCATGGCACCGGCATGGCACGGCATGGCACCGGCATGGCACGGCATGGCACCGGCATGGCACGGCATGGCACCGGCATGGCACGGCATGGCACCGGCATGGCACGGCATGGCACCGGCATGGCACGGCATGGCACCGGCATGGCACGGCATGGCACCGGCATGGCACGGCATGGCACCGGCATGGCACGGCATGGCACCGGCATGGCACCGGCATGGCACCGGCATGGCACCGGCATGGCACGGCATGGCACCGGCATGGCACGGCATGGCACCGGCATGGCACGGCATGGCACCGGCATGGCACGGCATGGCACCGGCATGGCACGGCATGGGACCGGCATGGCACGGCATGGCACCGGCATGGCACGGCATGGCACCGGCATGGCACGGCATGGCACCGGCATGGCACGGCATGGAATGGCATGGCACGGCATGGAATGGCATGGAATGGCATGGAATGGCATGGAATGGCATGGAATGGCATGGAATGGCATGGAATGGCATGGAATGGCATGGAATGGCATGGAATGGCATGGAATGGCATGGAATAGCATGGAATGGCATGGAATGGCATGGAATGGCATGGAATGGCATGGAATGGCATGGAATGGCATGGAATGGCATGGAATGGCATGGAATGGCATGGAATGGCATGGAATGGCATGGAATGGCATGGAATGGCATGGAATGGCATGGAATGGCATGGAATGGCATGGAATGGCATGGAATGGCATGGAATGGCATGGAATGGCATGGAATGGCATGGAATGGCATGGAATGGCATGGAATGGCATGGAATGGCATGGAATGGCATGGAATGGCATGGACTGGCATGGACTGGCATGGACTGGCATGGAATGGCATGGAATGGCATGGAATGGCATGGAATGGCATGGAACGGCATGGAATGGCATGGAATGGCATGGAATGGCATGGAATGGCTTGGAATGGCATGGAATGGCATGGAATGGCATGGAATGGCATGGAATGGCATGGAATGGCATGGAATGGCATGGAATGGCTTGGAATGGCATGGAATGGCATGGAATGGCATGGAATGGCATGGAATGGCATGGAATGGCATGGAATGGCATGGAATGGCATGGAATGGCATGGAATGGCATGGAATGGCATGGAATGGCATGGAATGGCATGGAATGGCATGGAATGGCATGGAATGGCATGGCACCGCATTGAGTGGCATGGCACGGCATGGCACCGGCATGGCACCGGCATGGCACGGCATGGCACCGGCATGGCACGGCATGGCACCGGCATGGCACGGCATGGCACCGGCATGGCACGGCATGGCACCGGCATGGCACGGCATGGCACCGGCATGGCACGGCATGGCACCGGCATGGCACGGCATGGCACCGGCATGGCACGGCATGGCACCGGCATGGCACGGCATGGCACCGGCATGGCACGGCATGGCACCGGCATGGCACGGCATGGCACCGGCATGGCACGGCATGGCACCGGCATGGCACGGCATGGCACCGGCATGGCACGGCATGGCACCGGCATGGCACGGCATGGCACCGGCATGGCACCGGCATGGCACCGGCATGGCACGGCATGGCACCGGCATGGCACCGGCATGGCACCGGCATGGCACGGCATGGCACCGGCATGGCACCGGCATGGCACCGGCATGGCACGGCATGGCACCGGCATGGCACGGCATGGCACCGGCATGGCACGGCATGGCACCGGCATGGCACGGCATGGCACCGGCATGGCACGGCATGGCACCGGCATGGCACGGCATGGCACCGGCATGGCACGGCATGGCACGGCATGGCACCGGCATGGCACGGCATGGCACCGGCATGGAATGGCATGGAATGGCATGGAATGGCATGGAATGGCATGGAATGGCATGGAATGGCATGGAATGGCATGGAATGGCATGGAATGGCATGGAATGGCATGGAATGGCTTGGAATGGCATGGAATGGCATGGAATGGCATGGAATGGCATGGAATGGCATGGAATGGCATGGAATGGCATGGAATGGCATGGAATGGCATGGAATGGCATGGAATGGCATGGAATGGCATGGAATGGCATGGAATGGCATGGAATGGCATGGAATGGCATGGAATGGCATGGAATGGCATGGCACCGCATTGAGTGGCATGGAATGGCATGGACTGGCATGGACTGGCATGGAATGGCATGGAATGGCATGGCACCGCATGGCCCGGCATGGCACGGCATGGCACGGCATGGCACGGCATGGCACGGCATGGCACGGCATGGCACGGCATGGCACGGCATGGCACGGCATGGCACGGCATGGCACGGCATGGCACGGCATGGCACGGCATGGCACCGGCATGGCACGGCATGGCACCGGCATGGCACGGCATGGCACCGGCATGGCACGGCATGGAATGGCATGGCACGGCATGGCACCGGCATGGCACGGCATGGAATGGCATGGCACGGCATGGAATGGCATGGAATGGCATGGAATGGCATGGAATGGCATGGAATGGCATGGAATGGCATGGAATGGCATGGAATGGCATGGAATGGCATGGAATGGCATGGAATGGCATGGAATGGCATGGAATGGCATGGAATGGCATGGAATGGCATGGAATGGCATGGAATGGCATGGAATGGCATGGAATGGCATGGAATGGCATGGAATGGCATGGAATGGCATGGAATGGCATGGAATGGCATGGAATGGCATGGAATGGCATGGAATGGCATGGAATGGCATGGAATGGCATGGAATGGCATGGAATGGCATGGAATGGCATGGAATGGCATGGAATGGCATGGAATGGCATGGAATGGCATGGAATGGCATGGAATGGCATGGAATGGCATGGAATGGCATGGAATGGCATGGAATGGCATGGAATGGCATGGAATGGCATGGAATGGCATGGAATGGCATGGAATGGCATGGAATGGCATGGAATGGCATGGAATGGCATGGAATGGCATGGAATGGCATGGAATGGCATGGAATGGCATGGAACGGCATGGAATGGCATGGAATGGCATGGAATGGCATGGAATGGCTTGGAATGGCATGGAATGGCATGGAATGGCATGGAATGGCATGGAATGGCATGGAATGGCATGGAATGGCATGGAATGGCATGGAATGGCATGGAATGGCATGGAATGGCATGGAATGGCATGGAATGGCATGGAATGGCTTGGAATGGCATGGAATGGCATGGAATGGCATGGAATGGCATGGAATGGCATGGAATGGCATGGAATGGCATGGAATGGCATGGAATGGCATGGAATGGCATGGAATGGCATGGAATGGCATGGAATGGCATGGAATGGCATGGAATGGCATGGCACCGCATTGAGTGGCATGGAATGGCATGGACTGGCATGTACTGGCATGGAATGGCATGGAATGGCATGGCACCGCATGGCCCGGCATGGCACGGCATGGCACGGCATGGCACGGCATGGCACGGCATGGCACGGCATGGCACGGCATGGCACGGCATGGCACGGCATGGCACCGGCATGGCACGGCATGGCACGGCATGGCACGGCATGGCACGGCATGGCACGGCATGGCACGGCATGGCACGGCATGGCACGGCATGGCACGGCATGGCACGGCATGGCACGGCATGGCACCGGCATGGCACGGCATGGCACCGGCATGGCACCGGCATGGCACGGCATGGCACCGGCATGGCACGGCATGGCACCGGCATGGCACCGGCATGGCACGGCATGGCACCGGCATGGCACGGCATGGCACCGGCATGGCACGGCATGGCACCGGCATGGCACGGCATGGCACCGGCATGGCACGGCATGGCACCGGCATGGCACGGCATGGAATGGCATGGAATGGCATGGAATGGCATGGAATGGCATGGAATGGCATGGAATGGCATGGAATGGCATGGAATGGCATGGAATGGCATGGCACCGGCATGGCACGGCATGGCACCGGCATGGCACGGCATGGCACCGGCATGGCACGGCATGGCACCGGCATGGCACCGGCATGGCACCGGCATGGCACCGGCATGGCACCGGCATGGCACCGGCATGGCACCGGCATGGCACCGGCATGGCACCGGCATGGCACGGCATGGCACCGGCATGGCACGGCATGGCACCGGCATGGCACGGCATGGCACCGGCATGGCACGGCATGGCACCGGCATGGCACGGCATGGCACCGGCATGGCACGGCATGGCACCGGCATGGCACGGCATGGCACCGGCATGGCACGGCATGGCACCGGCATGGCACGGCATGGCACCGGCATGGCACGGCATGGCACGGCATGGCACCGGCATGGCACGGCATGGCACCGGCATGGCACGGCATGGCACCGGCATGGCACGGCATGGCACCGGCATGGCACGGCATGGCACCGGCATGGCACGGCATGGCACCGGCATGGCACGGCATGGCACCGGCATGGCACGGCATGGCATCGGCATGGCACGGCATGGCACCGGCATGGCACGGCATGGCACCGGCATGGCACGGCATGGCACCGGCATGGCACGGCATGGCACCGGCATGGCACGGCATGGCACCGGCATGGCACGGCATGGCACCGGCATGGCACGGCATGGGACCGGCATGGCACGGCATGGGACCGGCATGGCACGGCATGGGACCGGCATGGCACGGCATGGCACCGGCATGGCACGGCATGGCACCGGCATGGCACGGCATGGCACCGGCATGGCACGGCATGGCACCGGCATGGCACGGCATGGAATGGCATGGAATGGCATGGAATGGCATGGAATGGCATGGAATGGCATGGAATGGCTTGGAATGGCATGGAATGGCATGGAATGGCATGGAATGGCATGGAATGGCATGGAATGGCATGGAATGGCATGGAATGGCATGGAATGGCATGGAATGGCATGGAATGGCATGGAATGGCATGGAATGGCATGGAATGGCATGGAATGGCATGGAATGGCATGGAATGGCATGGCACCGCATTGAGTGGCATGGAATGGCATGGACTGGCATGGACTGGCATGGAATGGAATGGAATGGCATGGCACCGCATGGCCCGGCATGGCACGGCATGGCACGGCATGGCACGGCATGGCACGGCATGGCACGGCATGGCACGGCATGGCACGGCATGGCACGGCATGGCACGGCATGGCACGGCATGGCACGGCATGGCACGGCATGGCACGGCATGGCACGGCATGGCACCGGCATGGCACGGCATGGCACCGGCATGGCACGGCATGGCACCGGCATGGCACGGCATGGCACCGGCATGGCACGGCATGGCACCGGCATGGCACGGCATGGCACCGGCATGGCACGGCATGGCACCGGCATGGCACGGCATGGCACCGGCATGGCACGGCATGGAATGGCATGGAATGGCATGGAATGGCATGGAATGGCATGGAATGGCATGGAATGGCATGGAATGGCATGGAATCGCATGGAATGGCATGGAATGGCATGGAATGGCATGGAATGGCATGGAATGGCATGGAATGGCATGGAATGGCATGGAATGGCATGGAATGGCATGGAATGGCATGGAATGGCATGGAATGGCATGGAATGGCATGGAATGGCATGGAATGGCATGGAATGGCATGGAATGGCATGGAATGGCATGGAATGGCATGGAATGGCATGGAATGGCATGGAATGGCATGGAATGGCATGGAATGGCATGGAATGGCATGGAATGGCATGGAATGGCATGGAATGGCATGGAATGGCATGGAATGGCATGGAATGGCATGGAATGGCATGGAATGGCATGGAATGGCATGGAATGGCATGGAATGGCATGGAATGGCATGGAATGGCATGGAATGGCATGGAATGGCATGGAATGGCATGGAATGGCATGGAATGGCATGGAATGGCATGGCACCGCATTGAGTGGCATGGAATGGCATGGAATGGCATGGAATGGCATGGCACCGCATTGAGTGGCATGGAATGGCATGGACTGGCATGGAATGGCATGGACTGGCATGGACTGGCATGGAATGGCATGGAATGGCATGGAACGGCATGGAATGGCATGGAATGGCATGGAATGGCATGGAATGGCATGGAATGGCTTGGAATGGCATGGAATGGCATGGAATGGCATGGAATGGCATGGAATGGCATGGAATGGCATGGAATGGCATGGAATGGCATGGAATGGCATGGAATGGCATGGAATGGCATGGAATGGCATGGAATGGCATGGAATGGCATGGAATGGCATGGAATGGCATGGAATGGCATGGAATGGCATGGAATGGCATGGAATGGCATGGAATGGCATGGAATGGCATGGAATGGCATGGAATGGCATGGAATGGCATGGAATGGCATGGAATGGCATGGAATGGCATGGAATGGCATGGAATGGCATGGAATGGCATGGAATGGCATGGAATGGCATGGAATGGCATGGAATGGCATGGAATGGCATGGAATGGCATGGAATGGCATGGAATGGCATGGAATGGCATGGAATGGCATGGAATGGCATGGAATGGCATGGAATGGCATGGAATGGCATGGAATGGCATGGAATGGCATGGAATGGCATGGAATGGCATGGAATGGCATGGAATGGCATGGAATGGCATGGAATGGCATGGAATGGCATGGAATGGCATGGAATGGCATGGAATGTCATGGAATGGCATGGAATGGCATGGAATGGCATGGCACCGCATTGAGTGGCATGGAATGGCATGGACTGGCATGGACTGGCATGGAATGGCATGGAATGGCATGGCACCGCATGGCCCGGGATGGCACGGCATGGCACGGCATGGCACGGCATGGCACGGCATGGCACGGCATGGCACGGCATGGCACGGCATGGCACGGCATGGCACCGGCATGGCACCGGCATGGCACGGCATGGCACCGGCATAGCACGGCATGGCACCGGCATGGCACGGCATGGCACGGCATGGCACGGCATGGCACGGCATGGCACGGCATGGCACGGCATGGCACGGCATGGCACGGCATGGCACGGCATGGCACGGCATGGCACGGCATGGCACGGCATGGCACGGCATGGCACGGCATGGCACCGGCATGGCACGGCATGGCACCGGCATGGCACCGGCATGGCACGGCATGGCACCGGCATGGCACGGCATGGCACCGGCATGGCACGGCATGGCACCGGCATGGCACGGCATGGCACGGCATGGCACCGGCATGGCACGGCATGGCACCGGCATGGCACGGCATGGCACCGGCATGGCACCGGCATGGCACGGCATGGCACCGGCATGGCACGGCATGGAATGGCATGGAATGGCATGGAATGGCATGGAATGGCATGGAATGGCATGGAATGGCATGGAATGGCATGGAATGGCATGGAATGGCATGGAATGGCATGGAATGGCATGGAATGGCATGGAATGGCATGGAATGGCATGGAATGGCATGGAATGGCATGGAATGGCATGGAATGGCATGGAATGGCTTGGAATGGCATGGAATGGCATGGAATGGCATGGAATGGCATGGAATGGCATGGAATGGCATGGAATGGCATGGAATGGCATGGAATGGCATGGAATGGCATGGAATGGCATGGCACCGCATTGAGTGGCATGGCACGGCATGGCACCGGCATGGCACGGCATGGCACCGGCATGGCACGGCATGGCACGGCATGGCACCGGCATGGCACGGCATGGCACCGGCATGGCACGGCATGGCACCGGCATGGCACGGCATGGCACCGGCATGGCACGGCATGGCACCGGCATGGCACGGCATGGCACCGGCATGGCACGGCATGGCACCGGCATGGCACGGCATGGCACCGGCATGGCACGGCATGGCACCGGCATGGCACGGCATGGCACCGGCATGGCACGGCATGGCACCGGCATGGCACGGCATGGCACCGGCATGGCACGGCATGGCACCGGCATGGCACGGCATGGCACCGGCATGGCACCGGCATGGCACCGGCATGGCACGGCATGGCACCGGCATGGCACCGGCATGGCACCGGCATGGCACGGCATGGCACCGGCATGGCACCGGCATGGCACCGGCATGGCACGGCATGGCACCGGCATGGCACGGCATGGCACCGGCATGGCACGGCATGGCACCGGCATGGCACGGCATGGCACCGGCATGGCACGGCATGGCACCGGCATGGCACGGCATGGCACCGGCATGGCACGGCATGGCACGGCATGGCACCGGCATGGCACGGCATGGCACCGGCATGGAATGGCATGGAATGGCATGGAATGGCATGGAATGGCATGGAATGGCATGGAATGGCATGGAATGGCATGGAATGGCATGGAATGGCATGGAATGGCTTGGAATGGCATGGAATGGCATGGAATGGCATGGAATGGCATGGAATGGCATGGAATGGCATGGAATGGCATGGAATGGCATGGAATGGCATGGAATGGCATGGAATGGCATGGAATGGCATGGAATGGCATGGAATGGCATGGAATGGCATGGAATGGCATGGAATGGCATGGAATGGCATGGAATGGCATGGAATGGCATGGAATGGCATGGAATGGCATGGAATGGCATGGCACCGCATTGAGTGGCATGGAATGGCATGGACTGGCATGGACTGGCATGGAATGGCATGGAATGGCATGGCACCGCATGGCCCG
The DNA here is from genome assembly GCA_963971235.1 of Cryptus armator. Taxonomy (NCBI): domain Eukaryota; kingdom Metazoa; phylum Arthropoda; class Insecta; order Hymenoptera; family Ichneumonidae; genus Cryptus; species Cryptus armator. Next base: position 26,136 of record CAXARG010000263.1, on the reverse strand, counting down.
GCATGGCACGGCATGGCACGGCATGGCACGGCATGGCACGGCATGGCACGGCATGGCACGGCATGGCACGGCATGGCACGGCATGGCACGGCATGGCACGGCATGGCACCGGCATGGCACGGCATGGCACCGGCATGGCACGGCATGGCACCGGCATGGCACGGCATGGAATGGCATGGCACGGCATGGCACCGGCATGGCACGGCATGGAATGGCATGGCACGGCATGGAATGGCATGGAATGGCATGGAATGGCATGGAATGGCATGGAATGGCATGGAATGGCATGGAATGGCATGGAATGGCATGGAATGGCATGGAATGGCATGGAATGGCATGGAATGGCATGGAATGGCATGGAATGGCATGGAATGGCATGGAATGGCATGGAATGGCATGGAATGGCATGGAATGGCATGGAATGGCATGGAATGGCATGGAATGGCATGGAATGGCATGGAATGGCATGGAATGGCATGGAATGGCATGGAATGGCATGGAATGGCATGGAATGGCATGGAATGGCATGGAATGGCATGGAATGGCATGGAATGGCATGGAATGGCATGGAATGGCATGGAATGGCATGGAATGGCATGGAATGGCATGGAATGGCATGGAATGGCATGGAATGGCATGGAATGGCATGGAATGGCATGGAATGGCATGGAATGGCATGGAATGGCATGGAATGGCATGGAATGGCATGGAACGGCATGGAATGGCATGGAATGGCATGGAATGGCATGGAATGGCTTGGAATGGCATGGAATGGCATGGAATGGCATGGAATGGCATGGAATGGCATGGAATGGCATGGAATGGCATGGAATGGCATGGAATGGCATGGAATGGCATGGAATGGCATGGAATGGCATGGAATGGCATGGAATGGCATGGAATGGCATGGAATGGCATGGAATGGCATGGAATGGCATGGAATGGCATGGAATGGCATGGAATGGCATGGAATGGCATGGAATGGCATGGAATGGCATGGAATGGCATGGAATGGCATGGAATGGCATGGAATGGCATGGCACCGCATTGAGTGGCATGGAATGGCATGGACTGGCATGTACTGGCATGGAATGGCATGGAATGGCATGGCACCGCATGGCCCGGCATGGCACGGCATGGCACGGCATGGCACGGCATGGCACGGCATGGCACGGCATGGCACGGCATGGCACCGGCATGGCACGGCATGGCACGGCATGGCACGGCATGGCACGGCATGGCACGGCATGGCACGGCATGGCACGGCATGGCACGGCATGGCACGGCATGGCACCGGCATGGCACGGCATGGCACCGGCATGGCACCGGCATGGCACGGCATGGCACCGGCATGGCACGGCATGGCACCGGCATGGCACCGGCATGGCACGGCATGGCACCGGCATGGCACGGCATGGCACCGGCATGGCACGGCATGGCACCGGCATGGCACGGCATGGCACCGGCATGGCACGGCATGGAATGGCATGGAATGGCATGGAATGGCATGGAATGGCATGGAATGGCATGGAATGGCATGGAATGGCATGGAATGGCATGGAATGGCATGGCACCGGCATGGCACGGCATGGCACCGGCATGGCACGGCATGGCACCGGCATGGCACGGCATGGCACCGGCATGGCACCGGCATGGCACCGGCATGGCACCGGCATGGCACCGGCATGGCACCGGCATGGCACCGGCATGGCACCGGCATGGCACCGGCATGGCACGGCATGGCACCGGCATGGCACGGCATGGCACCGGCATGGCACGGCATGGCACCGGCATGGCACGGCATGGCACCGGCATGGCACGGCATGGCACCGGCATGGCACGGCATGGCACCGGCATGGCACGGCATGGCACCGGCATGGCACGGCATGGCACCGGCATGGCACGGCATGGCACCGGCATGGCACGGCATGGCACCGGCATGGCACGGCATGGCACGGCATGGCACCGGCATGGCACGGCATGGCACCGGCATGGCACGGCATGGCACCGGCATGGCACGGCATGGCACCGGCATGGCACGGCATGGCACCGGCATGGCACGGCATGGCACCGGCATGGCACGGCATGGCACCGGCATGGCACGGCATGGCATCGGCATGGCACGGCATGGCACCGGCATGGCACGGCATGGCACCGGCATGGCACGGCATGGCACCGGCATGGCACGGCATGGCACCGGCATGGCACGGCATGGCACCGGCATGGCACGGCATGGCACCGGCATGGCACGGCATGGGACCGGCATGGCACGGCATGGGACCGGCATGGCACGGCATGGCACCGGCATGGCACGGCATGGCACCGGCATGGCACGGCATGGCACCGGCATGGCACGGCATGGCACCGGCATGGCACGGCATGGCACCGGCATGGCACGGCATGGAATGGCATGGAATGGCATGGAATGGCATGGAATGGCATGGAATGGCATGGAATGGCTTGGAATGGCATGGAATGGCATGGAATGGCATGGAATGGCATGGAATGGCATGGAATGGCATGGAATGGCATGGAATGGCATGGAATGGCATGGAATGGCATGGAATGGCATGGAATGGCATGGAATGGCATGGAATGGCATGGAATGGCATGGCACCGCATTGAGTGGCATGGAATGGCATGGACTGGCATGGACTGGCATGGAATGGAATGGAATGGCATGGCACCGCATGGCCCGGCATGGCACGGCATGGCACGGCATGGCACGGCATGGCACGGCATGGCACGGCATGGCACGGCATGGCACGGCATGGCACGGCATGGCACGGCATGGCACGGCATGGCACGGCATGGCACGGCATGGCACGGCATGGCACGGCATGGCACCGGCATGGCACGGCATGGCACCGGCATGGCACGGCATGGCACCGGCATGGCACGGCATGGCACCGGCATGGCACGGCATGGCACCGGCATGGCACGGCATGGCACCGGCATGGCACGGCATGGCACCGGCATGGCACGGCATGGCACCGGCATGGCACGGCATGGCACCGGCATGGCACGGCATGGAATGGCATGGAATGGCATGGAATGGCATGGAATCGCATGGAATGGCATGGAATGGCATGGAATGGCATGGAATGGCATGGAATGGCATGGAATGGCATGGAATGGCATGGAATGGCATGGAATGGCATGGAATGGCATGGAATGGCATGGAATGGCATGGAATGGCATGGAATGGCATGGAATGGCATGGAATGGCATGGAATGGCATGGAATGGCATGGAATGGCATGGAATGGCATGGAATGGCATGGAATGGCATGGAATGGCATGGAATGGCATGGAATGGCATGGAATGGCATGGAATGGCATGGAATGGCATGGAATGGCATGGAATGGCATGGAATGGCATGGAATGGCATGGAATGGCATGGAATGGCATGGAATGGCATGGAATGGCATGGAATGGCATGGAATGGCATGGAATGGCATGGAATGGCATGGAATGGCATGGCACCGCATTGAGTGGCATGGAATGGCATGGAATGGCATGGAATGGCATGGCACCGCATTGAGTGGCATGGAATGGCATGGACTGGCATGGAATGGCATGGACTGGCATGGACTGGCATGGAATGGCATGGAATGGCATGGAACGGCATGGAATGGCATGGAATGGCATGGAATGGCATGGAATGGCATGGAATGGCTTGGAATGGCATGGAATGGCATGGAATGGCATGGAATGGCATGGAATGGCATGGAATGGCATGGAATGGCATGGAATGGCATGGAATGGCATGGAATGGCATGGAATGGCATGGAATGGCATGGAATGGCATGGAATGGCATGGAATGGCATGGAATGGCATGGAATGGCATGGAATGGCATGGAATGGCATGGAATGGCATGGAATGGCATGGAATGGCATGGAATGGCATGGAATGGCATGGAATGGCATGGAATGGCATGGAATGGCATGGAATGGCATGGAATGGCATGGAATGGCATGGAATGGCATGGAATGGCATGGAATGGCATGGAATGGCATGGAATGGCATGGAATGGCATGGAATGGCATGGAATGGCATGGAATGGCATGGAATGGCATGGAATGGCATGGAATGGCATGGAATGGCATGGAATGGCATGGAATGGCATGGAATGGCATGGAATGGCATGGAATGGCATGGAATGGCATGGAATGGCATGGAATGGCATGGAATGGCATGGAATGGCATGGAATGGCATGGAATGGCATGGAATGTCATGGAATGGCATGGAATGGCATGGAATGGCATGGCACCGCATTGAGTGGCATGGAATGGCATGGACTGGCATGGACTGGCATGGAATGGCATGGAATGGCATGGCACCGCATGGCCCGGGATGGCACGGCATGGCACGGCATGGCACGGCATGGCACGGCATGGCACGGCATGGCACGGCATGGCACGGCATGGCACGGCATGGCACCGGCATGGCACCGGCATGGCACCGGCATGGCACGGCATGGCACCGGCATAGCACGGCATGGCACCGGCATGGCACGGCATGGCACGGCATGGCACGGCATGGCACGGCATGGCACGGCATGGCACGGCATGGCACGGCATGGCACGGCATGGCACGGCATGGCACGGCATGGCACGGCATGGCACGGCATGGCACCGGCATGGCACGGCATGGCACCGGCATGGCACCGGCATGGCACGGCATGGCACCGGCATGGCACGGCATGGCACCGGCATGGCACGGCATGGCACCGGCATGGCACGGCATGGCACGGCATGGCACCGGCATGGCACGGCATGGCACCGGCATGGCACGGCATGGCACCGGCATGGCACCGGCATGGCACGGCATGGCACCGGCATGGCACGGCATGGAATGGCATGGAATGGCATGGAATGGCATGGAATGGCATGGAATGGCATGGAATGGCATGGAATGGCATGGAATGGCATGGAATGGCATGGAATGGCATGGAATGGCATGGAATGGCATGGAATGGCATGGAATGGCATGGAATGGCTTGGAATGGCATGGAATGGCATGGAATGGCATGGAATGGCATGGAATGGCATGGAATGGCATGGAATGGCATGGAATGGCATGGAATGGCATGGAATGGCATGGCACCGCATTGAGTGGCATGGCACGGCATGGCACCGGCATGGCACGGCATGGCACCGGCATGGCACGGCATGGCACCGGCATGGCACGGCATGGCACCGGCATGGCACGGCATGGCACCGGCATGGCACGGCACGGCACCGGCATGGCACGGCATGGCACCGGCATGGCACCGGCATGGCACCGGCATGGCACGGCATGGCACCGGCATGGACTGGCATGGAATGGCATGGAATGGCATGGCACCGCATGGCCCGGCATGGCACGGCATGGCACGGCATGGCACGGCATGGCACGGCATGGCACGGCATGGCACGGCATGGCACGGCATGGCACGGCATGGCACGGCATGGCACGGCATGGCACGGCATGGCACGGCATGGCACGGCATGGCACGGCATGGCACGGCATGGCACGGCATGGCACGGCATGGCACGGCATGGCACCGGCATGGCACGGCATGGCACCGGCATGGCACGGCATGGCACCGGCATGGCACGGCATGGAATGGCATGGAATGGCATGGAATGGCATGGAATGGCATGGAATGGCATGGAATGGCATGGAATGGCATGGAATGGCATGGAATGGCATGGAATGGCATGGAATGGCATGGAATGGCATGGAATGGCATGGAATGGCATGGAATGGCATGGAATGGCATGGAATGGCATGGAATGGCATGGAATGGCATGGAATGGCATGGAATGGCATGGAATGGCATGGAATGGCATGGAATGGCATGGAATGGCATGGAATGGCATGGAATGGCATGGAATGGCATGGAATGGCATGGAATGGCATGGAATGGCATGGAATGGCATGGAATGGCATGGAATGGCATGGAATGGCATGGAATGGCATGGACTGGCATGGACTGGCATGGACTGGCATGGAATGGCATGGAATGGCATGGAACGGCATGGAATGGCATGGAATGGCATGGAATGGCATGGAATGGCTTGGAATGGCATGGAATGGCATGGAATGGCATGGAATGGCATGGAATGGCATGGAATGGCATGGAATGGCATGGAATGGCATGGAATGGCATGGAATGGCATGGAATGGCATGGAATGGCATGGAATGGCATGGCACCGCATTGAGTGGCATGGAATGGCATGGACTGGCATGGATTGGCATGGAATGGCATGGAATGGCATGGCACCGCATGGCCCGGCATGGCACGGCATGGCACGGCATGGCACGGCATGGCACGGCATGGCACGGCATGGCACGGCATGGCACGGCATGGCACGGCATGGCACGGCATGGCACGGCATGGCACCGGCATGGCACCGGCATGGCACGGCATGGCACGGCATGGCACGGCATGGCACGGCATGGCACGGCATGGCACGGCATGGCACCGGCATGGCACGGCATGGCACCGGCATGGCACCGGCATGGCACGGCATGGCACCGGCATGGCACGGCATGGCACCGGCATGGCACCGGCATGGCACGGCATGGCACCGGCATGGCACGGCATGGCACCGGCATGGCACGGCATGGCACCGGCATGGCACGGCATGGCACCGGCATGGCACGGCATGGCACCGGCATGGCACGGCATGGCACCGGCATGGCACGGCATGGAATGGCATGGAATGGCATGGAATGGCATGGAATGGCATGGAATGGCATGGAATGGCATGGAATGGCATGGAATGGCATGGAATGGCATGGAATGGCATGGAATGGCATGGAATGGCATGGAATGGCATGGAATGGCATGGAATGGCATGGAATGGCATGGAATGGCATGGAATGGCATGGCACCGGCATGGCACGGCATGGCACCGGCATGGCACGGCATGGCACCGGCATGGCACGGCATGGCACCGGCATGGCACGGCATGGCACCGGCATGGCACGGCATGGCACCGGCATGGCACGGCATGGCACCGGCATGGCACCGGCATGGCACCGGCATGGCACCGGCATGGCACGGCATGGCACCGGCATGGCACGGCATGGCACCGGCATGGCACCGGCATGGCACGGCATGGCACCGGCATGGCACGGCATGGCACCGGCATGGCACGGCATGGCACCGGCATGGCACGGCATGGCACCGGCATGGCACGGCATGGCACCGGCATGGCACGGCATGGCACCGGCATGGCACGGCATGGCACCGGCATGGCACGGCATGGCACCGGCATGGCACGGCATGGCACCGGCATGGCACGGCATGGCACCGGCATGGCACGGCATGGCACCGGCATGGCACGGCATGGCACCGGCATGGCACGGCATGGCACCGGCATGGCACGGCATGGCACCGGCATGGCACGGCATGGCACCGGCATGGCACGGCATGGCACCGGCATGGCACGGCATGGCACCGGCATGGCACGGCATGGCACGGCATGGAATGGCATGGAATGGCATGGAATGGCATGGAATGGCATGGAATGGCATGGAATGGCTTGGAATGGCATGGAATGGCATGGAATGGCATGGAATGGCATGGAATGGCATGGAATGGCATGGAATGGCATGGAATGGCATGGCACCGCATTGAGTGGCATGGAATGGCATGGACTGGCATGGACTGGCATGGAATGGAATGGAATGGCATGGCACCGCATGGCCCGGCATGGCACGGCATGGCACGGCATGGCACGGCATGTGCACGGCATGGCACGGCATGGCACGGCATGGCACGGCATGGCACGGCATGGCACGGCATGGCACGGCATGGCACGGCATGGCACCGGCATGGCACGGCATGGCACCGGCATGGCACGGCATGGAATGGCATGGAATGGCATGGAATGGCATGGAATGGCATGGAATGGCATGGAATGGCATGGAATGGCATGGAATGGCATGGAATCGCATGGAATGGCATGGAATGGCATGGAATGGCATGGAATGGCATGGAATGGCATGGAATGGCATGGAATGGCATGGAATGGCATGGAATGGCATGGAATGGCATGGAATGGCATGGAATGGCATGGAATGGCATGGAATGGCATGGAATGGCATGGAATGGCATGGAATGGCATGGAATGGCATGGAATGGCATGGAATGGCATGGAATGGCATGGAATGGCATGGAATGGCATGGAATGGCATGGAATGGCATGGAATGGCATGGCACCGCATTGAGTGGCATGGAATGGCATGGAATGGCATGGAATGGCATGGAATGGCATGGAATGGCATGGAATGGCATGGAATGGCATGGAATGGCATGGAATGGCATGGAATGGCATGGCACCGCATTGAGTGGCATGGAATGGCATGGACTGGCATGGAATGGCATGGACTGGCATGGACTGGCATGGAATGGCATGGAATGGCATGGAACGGCATGGAATGGCATGGAATGGCATGGAATGGCATGGAATGGCTTGGAATGGCATGGAATGGCATGGAATGGCATGGAATGGCATGGAATGGCATGGAATGGCATGGAATGGCATGGAATGGCATGGAATGGCATGGAATGGCATGGAATGGCATGGAATGGCATGGAATGGCATGGAATGGCATGGAATGGCATGGAATGGCATGGAATGGCATGGAATGGCATGGACTGGCATGGATTGGCATGGAATGGCATGGAATGGCATGGCACCGCATGGCCCGGCATGGCACCGGCATGGCACGGCATGGCACCGGCATGGCACGGCATGGCACCGGCATGGCACGGCATGGCACCGGCATGGCACGGCATGGCACCGGCATGGCACGGCATGGCACCGGCATGGCACGGCATGGCACCGGCATGGCACGGCATGGCACCGGCATGGCACGGCATGGCACGGCATGGCACCGGCATGGCACGGCATGGCACCGGCATGGCACGGCATGGCACCGGCATGGCACGGCATGGCACCGGCATGGCACGGCATGGCACCGGCATGGCACGGCATGGCACCGGCATGGCACGGCATGGCACCGGCATGGCACGGCATGGCACCGGCATGGCACGGCATGGCATCGGCATGGCACGGCATGGCACCGGCATGGCACGGCATGGCACCGGCATGGCACGGCATGGCACCGGCATGGCACGGCATGGCACCGGCATGGCACGGCATGGCACCGGCATGGCACGGCATGGCACCGGCATGGCACGGCATGGCACCGGCATGGCACGGCATGGCACCGGCATGGCACGGCATGGCACCGGCATGGCACCGGCATGGCACCGGCATGGCACCGGCATGGCACGGCATGGCACCGGCATGGCACGGCATGGCACCGGCATGGCACGGCATGGCACCGGCATGGCACGGCATGGGACCGGCATGGCACGGCATGGCACCGGCATGGCACGGCATGGCACCGGCATGGCACGGCATGGCACCGGCATGGCACGGCATGGCACCGGCATGGCACGGCATGGCACCGGCATGGCACGGCATGGAATGGCATGGAATGGCATGGAATGGCATGGAATGGCATGGAATGGCATGGAATGGCATGGAATGGCATGGAATGGCATGGAATGGCATGGAATGGCATGGAATGGCATGGAATGGCATGGCACCGCATTGAGTGGCATGGAATGGCATGGACTGGCATGGACTGGCATGGAATGGAATGGAATGGCATGGCACCGCATGGCCCGGCATGGCACGGCATGGCACGGCATGGCACGGCATGGCACGGCATGGCACGGCATGGCACGGCATGGCACGGCATGGCACGGCATGGCACGGCATGGCACGGCATGGCACGGCATGGCACCGGCATGGCACGGCATGGCACCGGCATGGCACGGCATGGCACCGGCATGGCACGGCATGGCACCGGCATGGCACGGCATGGCACCGGCATGGCACGGCATGGCACCGGCATGGCACGGCATGGCACCGGCATGGCACGGCATGGAATGGCATGGAATGGCATGGAATGGCATGGAATGGCATGGAATGGCATGGAATGGCATGGAATGGCATGGAATGGCATGGAATGGCATGGAATGGCATGGAATGGCATGGAATGGCATGGAATGGCATGGAATGGCATGGAATGGCATGGAATGGCATGGAATGGCATGGAATGGCATGGAATGGCATGGAATGGCATGGAATGGCATGGAATGGCATGGAATGGCATGGAATGGCATGGAATGGCATGGAATGGCATGGAATGGCATGGAATGGCATGGCACCGCATTGAGTGGCATGGAATGGCATGGAATGGCATGGAATGGCATGGCACCGCATTGAGTGGCATGGAATGGCATGGACTGGCATGGAATGGCATGGACTGGCATGGACTGGCATGGAATGGCATGGAATGGCATGGAACGGCATGGAATGGCATGGAATGGCATGGAATGGCATGGAATGGCATGGAATGGCTTGGAATGGCATGGAATGGCATGGAATGGCATGGAATGGCATGGAATGGCATGGAATGGCATGGAATGGCATGGAATGGCATGGAATGGCATGGAATGGCATGGAATGGCATGGAATGGCATGGAATGGCATGGAATGGCATGGAATGGCATGGAATGGCATGGAATGGCATGGAATGGCATGGAATGGCATGGAATGGCATGGAATGGCATGGAATGGCATGGAATGGCATGGAATGGCATGGAATGGCATGGAATGGCATGGAATGGCATGGAATGGCATGGAATGGCATGGAATGGCATGGAATGGCATGGAATGGCATGGAATGGCATGGAATGGCATGGAATGGCATGGAATGGCATGGAATGGCGTGGAATGGCATGGAATGGCATGGAATGGCATGGAATGGCATGGAATGGCATGGAATGGCATGGAATGGCATGGAATGGCATGGAATGGCATGGAATGTCATGGAATGGCATGGAATGGCATGGAATGGCATGGCACCGCATTGAGTGGCATGGAATGGCATGGACTGGCATGGACTGGCATGGAATGGCATGGAATGGCATGGCACCGCATGGCCCGGGATGGCACGGCATGGCACGGCATGGCACGGCATGGCACGGCATGGCACGGCATGGCACGGCATGGCACGGCATGGCACGGCATGGCACCGGCATGGCACCGGCATGGCACGGCATGGCACCGGCATAGCACGGCATGGCACCGGCATGGCACGGCATGGCACGGCATGGCACGGCATGGCACGGCATGGCACGGCATGGCACGGCATGGCACGGCATGGCACGGCATGGCACGGCATGGCACGGCATGGCACGGCATGGCACGGCATGGCACCGGCATGGCACGGCATGGCACCGGCATGGCACCGGCATGGCACGGCATGGCACCGGCATGGCACGGCATGGCACCGGCATGGCACGGCATGGCACCGGCATGGCACGGCATGGCACGGCATGGCACCGGCATGGCACGGCATGGCACCGGCATGGCACGGCATGGCACCGGCATGGCACCGGCATGGCACGGCATGGCACCGGCATGGCACGGCATGGAATGGCATGGAATGGCATGGAATGGCATGGAATGGCATGGAATGGCATGGAATGGCATGGAATGGCATGGAATGGCATGGAATGGCATGGAATGGCATGGAATGGCATGGAATGGCTTGGAATGGCATGGAATGGCATGGAATGGCATGGAATGGCATGGAATGGCATGGAATGGCATGGAATGGCATGGAATGGCATGGAATGGCATGGAATGGCATGGCACCGCATTGAGTGGCATGGCACGGCATGGCACCGGCATGGCACGGCATGGCACCGGCATGGCACGGCATGGCACCGGCATGGCACGGCATGGCACCGGCATGGCACGGCATGGCACCGGCATGGCACGGCATGGCACCGGCATGGCACCGGCATGGCACCGGCATGGCACCGGCATGGCACGGCATGGCACCGGCATGGACTGGCATGGAATGGCATGGAATGGCATGGCACCGCATGGCCCGGCATGGCACGGCATGGCACGGCATGGCACGGCATGGCACGGCATGGCACGGCATGGCACGGCATGGCACGGCATGGCACGGCATGGCACGGCATGGCACGGCATGGCACGGCATGGCACGGCATGGCACGGCATGGCACGGCATGGCACGGCATGGCACGGCATGGCACGGCATGGCACGGCATGGCACGGCATGGCACCGGCATGGCACGGCATGGCACCGGCATGGCACCGGCATGGCACGGCATGGCACCGGCATGGCACGGCATGGCACCGGCATGGCACGGCATGGCACCGGCATGGCACGGCATGGCACCGGCATGGCACGGCATGGAATGGCATGGAATGGCATGGAATGGCATGGAATGGCATGGAATGGCATGGAATGGCATGGAATGGCATGGAATGGCATGGAATGGCATGGAATGGCATGGAATGGCATGGAATGGCATGGAATGGCATGGAATGGCATGGAATGGCATGGAATGGCATGGAATGGCATGGAATGGCATGGAATGGCATGGAATGGCATGGAATGGCATGGAATGGCATGGAATGGCATGGAATGGCATGGAATGGCATGGAATGGCATGGAATGGCATGGAATGGCATGGAATGGCATGGAATGGCATGGAATGGCATGGAATGGCATGGAATGGCATGGAATGGCATGGAATGGCATGGAATGGCATGGAATGGCATGGAATGGCATGGAATGGCATGGAATGGCATGGAATGGCATGGAATGGCATGGAATGGCATGGAATGGCATGGAATGGCATGGAATGGCATGGAATGGCATGGAATGGCATGGAATGGCATGGAATGGCATGGAATGGCATGGAATGGCATGGAATGGCATGGAATGGCATGGAATGGCATGGAATGGCATGGAATGGCATGGAATGGCATGGAATGGCATGGAATGGCATGGAATGGCATGGAATGGCATGGAATGGCATGGAATGGCATGGAATGGCATGGAATGGCATGGAATGGCATGGAATGGCATGGAATGGCATGGAATGGCATGGAATGGCATGGAATGGCATGGAATGGCATGGAATGGCATGGAATGGCATGGAATGGCATGGAATGGCATGGAATGGCATGGAATGGCATGGAATGGCATGGAATGGCATGGAATGGCATGGAATGGCATGGAATGGCATGGAATGGCATGGAATGGCATGGAATGGCATGGAATGGCATGGAATGGCATGGAATGGCATGGAATGGCATGGAATGGCATGGAATGGCATGGAATGGCATGGAATGGCATGGAATGGCATGGAATGGCATGGAATGGCATGGAATGGCATGGAATGGCATGGAATGGCATGGAATGGCATGGAATGGCATGGAATGGCATGGAATGGCATGGAATGGCATGGAATGGCATGGAATGGCTTGGAATGGCATGGAATGGCATGGAATGGCATGGAATGGCATGGAATGGCATGGAATGGCATGGAATGGCATGGAATGGCATGGAATGGCATGGAATGGCATGGAATGGCATGGAATGGCATGGAATGGCATGGAATGGCATGGAATGGCATGGAATGGCATGGAATGGCATGGAATGGCATGGAATGGCATGGAATGGCATGGAATGGCATGGAATGGCATGGAATGGCATGGAATGGCATGGAATGGCATGGAATGGCATGGAATGGCATGGAATGGCATGGAATGGCATGGAATGGCATGGAATGGCATGGAATGGCATGGAATGGCATGGAATGGCATGGAATGGCATGGAATGGCATGGAATGGCATGGAATGGCATGGAATGGCATGGAATGGCATGGAATGGCATGGAATGGCATGGAATGGCATGGAATGGCATGGAATGGCATGGAATGGCATGGAATGGCATGGAATGGCATGGAATGGCATGGAATGGCATGGAATGGCATGGCACCGGCATGGAATGGCATGGCACCGGCATGGCACGGCATGGCACCGGCATGGCACGGCATGGCACCGGCATGGCACGGCATGGCACCGGCATGGCACGGCATGGCACCGGCATGGCACGGCATGGCACGGCATGGCACCGGCATGGCACGGCATGGCACGGCATGGCACCGGCATGGCACGGCATGGCACCGGCATGGCACGGCATGGCACCGGCATGGCACGGCATGGAATGGCATGGAATGGCATGGAATGGCATGGAATGGCATGGAATGGCATGGAATGGCATGGAATGGCATGGAATGGCATGGAATGGCATGGAATGGCATGGAATGGCATGGAATGGCATGGAATGGCATGGAATGGCATGGAATGGCATGGAATGGCATGGAATGGCATGGAATGGCATGGAATGGCATGGAATGGCATGGAATGGCATGGAATGGCATGGAATGGCATGGAATGGCATGGAATGGCATGGAATGGCATGGAATGGCATGGAATGGCATGGAATGGCTTGGAATGGCATGGAATGGCATGGAATGGCATGGAATGGCATGGAATGGCATGGAATGGCATGGAATGGCATGGAATGGCATGGAATGGCATGGAATGGCATGGAATGGCATGGAATGTCATGGAATGGCATGGAATGGCATGGAATGGCATGGAATGGCATGGAATGGCATGGAATGGCATGGAATGGCATGGAATGGCATGGAATGGCATGGAATGGCATGGAATGGCATGGAATGGCATGGAATGGCATGGAATGGCATGGAATGGCATGGAATGGCATGGAATGGCATGGAATGGCATGGAATGGCATGGAATGGCATGGAATGGCATGGAAGGGCATGGAATGGCATGGAATGGCATGGAATGGCATGGAATGGCATGGAATGGCATGGAATGGCATGGAATGGCATGGAATGGCATGGAATGGCATGGAATGGCATGGAATGGCATGGAATGGCATGGAATGGCATGGCACCGCATTGAGTGGCATGGAATGGCATGGACTGGCATGGACTGGCATGGAATGGGATGGAATGGCATGGCACCGCATGGCCCGGCATGGCACGGCATGGCACGGCATGGCACGGCATGGCACGGCATGGCACGGCATGGCACGGCATGGCACGGCATGGCACGGCATGGCACGGCATGGCACGGCATGGCACGGCATGGCACGGTATGGCACCGGCATGGCACGGCATGGCACCGGCATGGCACGGCATGGCACGGCATGGCACGGCATGGCACCGGCATGGCACGGCATGGCACCGGCATGGCACGGCATGGCACCGGCATGGCACGGCATGGCACCGGCATGGCACGGCATGGCACCGGCATGGCACGGCATGGCACCGGCATGGCACGGCATGGCACCGGCATGGCACGGCATGGCACCGGCATGGCACGGCATGGCACCGGCATGGCACGGCATGGCACCGGCATGGCACGGCATGGCACCGGCATGGCACGGCATGGCACCGGCATGGCACGGCATGGCACCGGCATGGCACCGGCATGGCACGGCATGGCACCGGCATGGCACGGCATGGCACCGGCATGGCACGGCATGGAATGGCATGGAATGGCATGGAATGGCATGGAATGGCATGGAATGGCATGGAATGGCATGGAATGGCATGGAATGGCATGGAATGGCATGGAATGGCATGGAATGGCATGGAATGGCATGGAATGGCATGGAATGGCATGGAATGGCATGGAATGGCATGGAATGGCATGGAATGGCATGGAATGGATTGGAATGGCATGGAATGGCATGGAATGGCATGGAATGGCATGGAATGGCATGGAATGGCATGGAATGGCATGGAATGGCATGGAATGGCATGGAATGGCATGGAATGGCATGGAATGGCATGGAATGGCATGGAATGGCATGGAATGGCATGGAATGGCATGGAATGGCATGGAATGGCATGGAATGGCATGGAATGGCATGGAATGGCATGGAATGGCATGGAATGGCATGGAATGGCATGGAATGGCATGGAATGGCATGGAATGGCATGGAATGGCATGGAATGGCATGGAATGGCATGGAATGGCATGGAATGGCATGGAATGGCATGGAATGGCATGGAATGGCATGGAAGGGCATGGAATGGCATGGAATGGCATGGAATGGCATGGAATGGCATGGAATGGCATGGAATGGCATGGAATGGCATGGAATGGCATGGAATGGCATGGAATGGCATGGAATGGCATGGAATGGCATGGCACCGCATTGAGTGGCATGGAATGGCATGGACTGGCATGGACTGGCATGGAATGGCATGGAATGGCATGGCACCGCATGGCCCGGCATGGCACCGCATGGCCCGGCATGGCACGGCATGGCACGGCATGGCACGGCATGGCACGGCATGGCACGGCATGGCACGGCATGGCACGGCATGGCACGGCATGGCACGGCATGGCACGGCATGGCACGGCATGGCACGGCATGGCACGGCATGGCACGGCATGGCACGGCATGGCACGGCATGGCACGGCATGGCACGGCATGGCACGGCATGGCACCGGCATGGCACGGCATGGCACCGGCATGGCACGGCATGGCACGGCATGGCACGGCATGGCACCGGCATGGCACGGCATGGCACCGGCATGGCACGGCATGGCACCGGCATGGCACGGCATGGCACCGGCATGGCACGGCATGGCACCGGCATGGCACGGCATGGCACCGGCATGGCACGGCATGGCACCGGCATGGCACGGCATGGCACCGGCATGGCACGGCATGGCACCGGCATGGCACGGCATGGCACCGGCATGGCACGGCATGGCACCGGCATGGCACGGCATGGCACCGGCATGGCACGGCATGGCACCGGCATGGCACGGCATGGCACCGGCATGGCACGGCATGGAATGGCATGGCACGGCATGGAATGGCATGGAATGGCATGGAATGGCATGGAATGGCATGGAATGGCATGGAATGGCATGGAATGGCATGGAATGGCATGGAATGGCATGGAATGGCATGGAATGGCATGGAATGGCATGGAATGGCATGGAATGGCATGGAATGGCATGGAATGGCATGGAATGGCATGGAATGGCATGGAATGGCTTGGAATGGCATGGAATGGCATGGAATGGCATGGAATGGCATGGAATGGCATGGAATGGCATGGAAGGGCATGGAATGGCATGGAATGGCATGGAATGGCATGGAATGGCATGGAATGGCATGGAATGGCATGGAATGGCATGGAATGGCATGGAATGGCATGGAATGGCATGGAATGGCATGGAATGGCATGGAATGGCATGGAATGGCATGGAATGGCATGGAATGGCATGGCACCGCATTGAGTGGCATGGAATGGCATGGACTGGCATGGACTGGCATGGAATGGCATGGAATGGCATGGCACCGCATGGCCCGGCATGGCACCGCATGGCCCGGCATGGCACGGCATGGCACGGCATGGCACGGCATGGCACGGCATGGCACGGCATGGCACGGCATGGCACGGCATGGCACGGCATGGCACGGCATGGCACGGCATGGCACGGCATGGCACCGGCATGGCACGGCATGGCACCGGCATGGCACGGCATGGCACGGCATGGCACGGCATGGCACGGCATGGCACGGCATGGCACGGCATGGCACGGCATGGCACGGCATGGCACCGGCATGGCACGGCATGGCACCGGCATGGCACCGGCATGGCACGGCATGGCACCGGCATGGCACGGCATGGCACCGGCATGGCACGGCATGGCACCGGCATGGCACGGCATGGCACCGGCATGGCACGGCATGGCACCGGCATGGCACGGCATGGCACCGGCATGGCACGGCATGGCACCGGCATGGCACGGCATGGCACCGGCATGGCACGGCATGGCACGGCATGGCACGGCATGGAATGGCATGGCACGGCATGGAATGGCATGGCACGGCATGGAATGGCATGGAATGGCATGGAATGGCATGGAATGGCATGGAATGGCATGGAATGGCATGGAATGGCATGGAATGGCATGGAATGGCATGGAATGGCATGGAATGGCATGGAATGGCATGGAATGGCATGGAATGGCATGGAATGGCATGGAATGGCATGGAATGGCATGGAATGGCATGGAATGGCATGGAATGGCATGGAATGGCATGGAATGGCATGGAATGGCATGGAATGGCATGGAATGGCATGGAATGGCATGGAATGGCATGGAATGGCATGGAATGGCATGGAATGGCATGGAATGGCATGGAATGGCATGGAATGGCATGGAATGGCATGGAATGGCATGGAATGGCATGGAATGGCATGGAATGGCATGGAATGGCATGGAATGGCATGGAATGGCATGGAATGGCATGGAATGGCATGGAATGGCATGGAATGGCATGGAATGGCATGGAATGGCTTGGAATGGCATGGAATGGCATGGAATGGCATGGAATGGCATGGAATGGCATGGAATGGCATGGAATGGCATGGAATAGCATGGAATGGCATGGAATGGCATGGAATGGCATGGAATGGCATGGAATGGCATGGAATGGCATGGAATGGCATGGAATGGCATGGAATGGCATGGAATGGCATGGAATGGCATGGAATGGCATGGAATGGCATGGAATGGCATGGAATGGCATGGAATGGCATGGAATGGCATGGAATGGCATGGAATGGCATGGAATGGCATGGAATGGCATGGAATGGCATGGAATGGCATGGAATGGCATGGAATGGCATGGAATGGCATGGAATGGCATGGAATGGCATGGAATGGCATGGCACCGGCATGGAATGGCATGGCACCGGCATGGCACCGGCATGGCACGGCATGGCACCGGCATGGCACGGCATGGCACCGGCATGGCACCGGCATGGCACGGCATGGCACCGGCATGGCACGGCATGGCACGGCATGGCACGGCATGGCACCGGCATGGCACGGCATGGAATGGCATGGAATGGCATGGAATGGCATGGAATGGCATGGAATGGCATGGAATGGCATGGAATGGCATGGAATGGCATGGAATGGCATGGAATGGCATGGAATGGCATGGAATGGCATGGAATGGCATGGAATGGCATGGAATGGCATGGAATGGCATGGAATGGCATGGAATGGCATGGAATGGCATGGAATGGCATGGAATGGCATGGAATGGCATGGAATGGCATGGAATGGCATGGAATGGCATGGAATGGCATGGAATGGCATGGAATGGCATGGAATGGCATGGAATGGCTTGGAATGGCATGGAATGGCATGGAATGGCATGGAATGGCATGGAATGGCATGGAATGGCATGGAATGGCATGGAATGGCATGGAATGGCATGGAATGGCATGGAATGGCATGGAATGGCATGGAATGGCATGGAATGGCATGGAATGGCATGGAATGGCATGGAATGGCATGGAATGGCATGGAATGGCATGGAATGGCATGGAATGGCATGGAATGGCATGGAATGGCATGGAATGGCATGGAATGGCATGGAATGGCATGGAATGGCATGGAATGGCATGGAATGGCATGGAATGGCATGGAATGGCATGGAATGGCATGGAAGGGCATGGAATGGCATGGAATGGCATGGAATGGCATGGAATGGCATGGAATGGCATGGAATGGCATGGAATGGCATGGCACCGCATTGAGTGGCATGGAATGGCATGGACTGGCATGGACTGGCATGGAATGGCATGGAATGGCATGGCACCGCATGGCCCGGCATGGCACGGCATGGCACGGCATGGCACGGCATGGCACGGCATGGCACGGCATGGCACGGCATGGCACGGCATGGCACGGCATGGCACGGCATGGCACGGCATGGCACGGCATGGCACGGCATGGCACGGCATGGCACGGCATGGCACGGCATGGCACGGCATGGCACGGCATGGCACGGCATGGCACGGCATGGCACGGCATGGCACGGCATGGCACGGCATGGCACGGCATGGCACGGCATGGCACGGCATGGCACCGGCATGGCACGGCATGGCACCGGCATGGCACGGCATGGCACGGCATGGCACCGGCATGGCACGGCATGGCACCGGCATGGCACGGCATGGCACCGGCATGGCACGGCATGGCACCGGCATGGCACGGCATGGCACCGGCATGGCACGGCATGGCACCGGCATGGCACGGCATGGCACCGGCATGGCACGGCATGGCACCGGCATGGCACGGCATGGCACCGGCATGGCACGGCATGGCACCGGCATGGCACGGCATGGCACCGGCATGGCACGGCATGGCACCGGCATGGCACGGCATGGAATGGCATGGAATGGCATGGAATGGCATGGAATGGCATGGAATGGCATGGAATGGCATGGAATGGCATGGAATGGCATGGAATGGCATGGAATGGCATGGAATGGCATGGAATGGCATGGAATGGCATGGAATGGCATGGAATGGCATGGAATGGCATGGAATGGCATGGAATGGCATGGAATGGCATGGAATGGCATGGAATGGCATGGAATGGCATGGAATGGCATGGAATGGCATGGAATGGCATGGAATGGCATGGAATGGCTTGGAATGGCATGGAATGGCATGGAATGGCATGGAATGGCATGGAATGGCATGGAATGGCATGGAATGGCATGGAATGGCATGGAATGGCATGATGAATGGCATGGAATGGCATGGAATAGCATGGAATGGCATGGAATGGCATGGAATGGCATGGAATGGCATGGAATGGCATGGAATGGCATGGAATGGCATGGAATGGCATGGAATGGCATGGAATGGCATGGAATGGCATGGAATGGCATGGAATGGCATGGAATGGCATGGAATGGCATGGAATGGCATGGAATGGCATGGAATGGCATGGAATGGCATGGAATGGCATGGAATGGCATGGAATGGCATGGAATGGCATGGAATGGCATGGAATGGCATGGAATGGCATGGAATGGCATGGAATGGCATGGAATGGCATGGAATGGCATGGAATGGCATGGAATGGCATGGAATGGCATGGAATGGCATGGAATGGCATGGAATGGCATGGAATGGCATGGAATGGCATGGAATGGCATGGAATGGCATGGAATGGCATGGAATGGCATGGAATGGCATGGAATGGCATGGAATGGCATGGAATGGCATGGAATGGCATGGAATGGCATGGAATGGCATGGAATGGCATGGAATGGCATGGAATGGCATGGAATGGCATGGAATGGCATGGAATGGCATGGAATGGCATGGAATGGCATGGAATGGCATGGAATGGCATGGAATGGCATGGAATGGCATGGAATGGCATGGAATGGCATGGAATGGCATGGAATGGCATGGAATGGCATGGAATGGCATGGAATGGCATGGAATGGCATGGAATGGCATGGAATGGCATGGAATGGCATGGAATGGCATGGAATGGCATGGAATGGCATGGAATGGCATGGAATGGCATGGAATGGCATGGAATGGCATGGAATGGCATGGAATGGCATGGAATGGCATGGAATGGCATGGAATGGCATGGAATGGCATGGAATGGCATGGAATGGCATGGAATGGCATGGAATGGCATGGAATGGCATGGAATGGCATGGAATGGCATGGAATGGCATGGAATGGCATGGAATGGCACGGAATGGCATGGAATGGCACGGAATGGCACGGCATGGCACGGCACGGCACGGCATGGCACGGCACGGCACGGCATGGCACGGCATGGCACGGCATGGCACCGGCATGGCACGGCATGGCACCGGCATGGCACGGCATGGCACCGGCATGGCACGGCATGGAATGGCATGGAATGGCATGGAATGGCATGGAATGGCATGGAATGGCATGGAATGGCATGGCACGGCATGGAATGGCATGGCACGGCATGGCACCGGCATGGCACGGCATGGCACCGGCATGGCACGGCATGGCACCGGCATGGCACGGCATGGCACCGGCATGGCACGGCATGGCACCGGCATGGCACGGCATGGCACGGCATGGCACGGCATGGCACGGCATGGCACCGGCATGGCACGGCATGGCACCGGCATGGCACGGCATGGCACCGGCATGGCACGGCATGGCACCGGCATGGCACGGCATGGAATGGCATGGAATGGCATGGAATGGCATGGAATGGCATGGAATGGCATGGAATGGCATGGAATGGCATGGAATGGCATGGAATGGCATGGAATGGCATGGAATGGCATGGAATGGCATGGAATGGCATGGAATGGCATGGAATGGCATGGAATGGCATGGAATGGCATGGAATGGCATGGAATGGCATGGAATGGCATGGAATGGCATGGCACCGCATTGAGTGGCATGGAATGGCATGGACTGGCATGGACTGGCATGGAATGGCATGGAATGGCATGGCACCGCATGGCCCGGCATGGCACCGCATGGCCCGGCATGGCACCGCATGGCCCGGCATGGCACGGCATGGCACGGCATGGCACGGCATGGCACGGCATGGCACGGCATGGCACGGCATGGCACGGCATGGCACGGCATGGCACGGCATGGCACGGCATGGCACGGCATGGCACGGCATGGCACCGGCATGGCACGGCATGGCACCGGCATGGCACGGCATGGCACGGCATGGCACGGCATGGCACGGCATGGCACGGCATGGCACGGCATGGCACGGCATGGCACGGCATGGCACGGCATGGCACGGCATGGCACGGCATGGCACGGCATGGCACGGCATGGCACGGCATGGCACGGCATGGCACGGCATGGCACCGGCATGGCACGGCATGGCACCGGCATGGCACCGGCATGGCACCGGCATGGCACCGGCATGGCACGGCATGGCACCGGCATGGCACGGCATGGCACCGGCATGGCACGGCATGGCACCGGCATGGCACGGCATGGCACCGGCATGGCACGGCATGGCACCGGCATGGCACGGCATGGCACCGGCATGGCACGGCATGGCACCGGCATGGCACGGCATGGCACCGGCATGGCACGGCATGGCACCGGCATGGCACGGCATGGCACGGCATGGAATGGCATGGAATGGCATGGAATGGCATGGAATGGCATGGAATGGCATGGAATGGCATGGAATGGCATGGAATGGCATGGAATGGCATGGAATGGCATGGAATGGCATGGAATGGCATGGAATGGCATGGAATGGCATGGAATGGCATGGAATGGCATGGAATGGCATGGAATGGCATGGAATGGCATGGAATGGCATGGAATGGCATGGAATGGCATGGAATGGCATGGAATGGCATGGAATGGCATGGAATGGCATGGAATGGCATGGAATGGCATGGAATGGCATGGAATGGCATGGAATGGCATGGAATGGCATGGAATGGCATGGAATGGCATGGAATGGCATGGAATGGCATGGAATGGCATGGAATGGCATGGAATGGCATGGAATGGCATGGAATGGCATGGAATGGCATGGAATGGCATGGAATGGCATGGAATGGCATGGAATGGCATGGAATGGCATGGAATGGCATGGAATGGCATGGAATGGCATGGAATGGCATGGAATGGCATGGAATGGCATGGAATGGCATGGAATGGCATGGAATGGCATGGAATGGCATGGAATGGCATGGACTGGCATGGAATGGCATGGAATGGCATGGCACGGCATGGCACGGCATGGCACGGCATGGCACGGCATGGCACGGCATGGCACGGCATGGAATGGCATGGCACGGCATGGAATGGCATGGAATGGCATGGAATGGCATGGAATGGCATGGAATGGCATGGAATGGCATGGAATGGCATGGAATGGCATGGAATGGCATGGAATGGCATGGAATGGCATGGAATGGCATGGAATGGCATGGAATGGCATGGAATGGCATGGAATGGCATGGAATGGCATGGAATGGCATGGAATGGCATGGAATGGCATGGAATGGCATGGAATGGCATGGAATGGCATGGAATGGCATGGAATGGCATGGAATGGCATGGAATGGCATGGAATGGCATGGAATGGCATGGAATGGCATGGAATGGCATGGAATGGCATGGAATGGCATGGAATGGCATGGAATGGCATGGAATGGCATGGAATGGCATGAATGGCATGGAATGGCATGGAATGGCATGGAATGGCATGGAATGGCATGGAATGGCATGGAATGGCATGGAATGGCATGGAATGGCATGGAATGGCATGGAATGGCATGGAATGGCATGGAATGGCATGGAATGGCATGGAATGGCATGGAATGGCATGGAATGGCATGGAATGGCATGGAATGGCATGGAATGGCATGGAATGGCATGGAATGGCATGGAATGGCATGGAATGGCATGGAATGGCATGGAATGGCATGGAATGGCATGGAATGGCATGGAATGGCATGGAATGGCATGGAATGGCATGGAATGGCATGGAATGGCATGGAATGGCATGGAATGGCATGGAATGGCATGGAATGGCATGGAATGGCATGGAATGGCATGGAATGGCATGGAATGGCATGGAATGGCATGGAATGGCATGGAATGGCTTGGAATGGCATGGAATGGCATGGAATGGCATGGAATGGCATGGAATGGCATGGAATGGCATGGAATGGCATGGAATGGCATGGAATGGCATGGAATGGCATGAATGGCATGGAATGGCATGGAATGGCATGGAATGGCATGGAATGTCATGGAATGGCATGGAATGGCATGGAATGGCATGGAATGGCATGGAATGGCATGGAATGGCATGGAATGGCATGGAATGGCATGGAATGGCATGGAATGGCATGGAATGGCATGGAATGGCATGGAATGGCATGGAATGGCATGGAATGGCATGGAATGGCATGGAATGGCATGGAATGGCATGGAATGGCATGGAATGGCATGGAATGGCATGGAATGGCATGGAATGGCATGGAATGGCATGGAATGGCATGGAATGGCATGGAATGGCATGGAATGGCATGGAATGGCATGGAATGGCATGGAATGGCATGGAATGGCATGGAATGGCATGGAATGGCATGGAATGGCATGGAATGGCATGGCACCGCATTGAGTGGCATGGAATGGCATGGACTGGCATGGACTGGCATGGAATGGCATGGAATGGCATGGCACCGCATGGCCCGGCATGGCACGGCATGGCACGGCATGGCACGGCATGGCACGGCATGGCACGGCATGGCACGGCATGGCACGGCATGGCACGGCATGGCACGGCATGGCACGGCATGGCACGGCATGGCACGGCATGGCACCGGCATGGCACGGCATGGCACCGGCATGGCACGGCATGGCACGGCATGGCACGGCATGGCACGGCATGGCACGGCATGGCACGGCATGGCACGGCATGGCACGGCATGGCACGGCATGGCACGGCATGGCACGGCATGGCACGGCATGGCACGGCATGGCACGGCATGGCACGGCATGGCACGGCATGGCACGGCATGGCACGGCATGGCACGGCATGGCACCGGCATGGCACGGCATGGCACCGGCATGGCACCGGCATGGCACCGGCATGGCACCGGCATGGCACCGGCATGGCACGGCATGGCACCGGCATGGCACGGCATGGCACCGGCATGGCACGGCATGGCACCGGCATGGCACGGCATGGCACCGGCATGGCACGGCATGGCACCGGCATGGCACGGCATGGCACCGGCATGGCACGGCATGGCACCGGCATGGCACGGCATGGCACCGGCATGGCACGGCATGGCACGGCATGGAATGGCATGGAATGGCATGGAATGGCATGGAATGGCATGGAATGGCATGGAATGGCATGGAATGGCATGGAATGGCATGGAATGGCATGGAATGGCATGGAATGGCATGGAATGGCATGGAATGGCATGGAATGGCATGGAATGGCATGGAATGGCATGGAATGGCATGGAATGGCATGGAATGGCATGGAATGGCATGGAATGGCATGGAATGGCATGGAATGGCATGGAATGGCATGGAATGGCATGGAATGGCATGGAATGGCATGGAATGGCATGGAATGGCATGGAATGGCATGGAATGGCATGGAATGGCATGGAATGGCATGGAATGGCATGGAATGGCATGGAATGGCATGGAATGGCATGGAATGGCATGGAATGGCATGGAATGGCATGGAATGGCATGGAATGGCACGGAATGGCACGGCATGGCACGGCACGGCACGGCATGGCACGGCACGGCACGGCA